>ML104638.1:351099-540098 GCA_003697995.1 Taxidea taxus jeffersonii | reverse complement strand
CTTTCTGCTCTCTAGGAAAGCAGCCTTTTAAAATTTCCTCTTGCAGATCACATTCTTGCCACAGGGGCTTTGCACATGTTATTCCATCCTCCTAGATTATTTTTCCCCATTCTCACCCTTGCCTGTTAACCTTTACTCATTCCTAAAATTTCAGTTCAATTATTATGTTCTCAGGGAAGTCTTTCCCAATTATCAATTTTTCAGTGTGCTTGAACTACATTCTTTTCCCTCATGGCAATTCTTATTCATTAGTTATTAGTGGTTATTTACCCTCCATGGATCATAAAAATCATAAAAGCCTATAGCATGCCTTTATTCTTCCTGGCTGTATCCAGTGCCTAGCAGAGTTCTAGCACCTAGCACCACACAGCAGGTGCTCAATACATATTTATTAAGTAAATTAAAAGGTATTTTATACAAAATAAGTTAAAGAAGGGGCTTCACAGAATCAATGAACCTATTTAAATTTCATGCAGTTGTGTGTGAGTGTATTTTAAAAGAATCAATAGTTTGTGTTAAATTTGCACCAGGGATTTTTGTAACAAAGATTAAGGACAATGAAAATTCAGAAAGGTTAAGATTCTTCCCAGTCATGAGCCAATAAGCAGAAAAGCTAGGGTTTAAACCCAGTCTTTCTGCTTTCAACTCCAGGAATAACCTAATATACCACTACATTTTAATGGTTATTTAAAAGCAAATTTTTTCAACAACATGGCATATATTATTATCTTAAGTGGTAGGGATTCAGAGAGAAAAAACACAGACAATTTCAGATGCTATTCATAGAATGATGATTACATTGAAGAATATGCTCCTTATATACAAAATATTACCAAAACTAGAAATACTAGAATATGACTATCTCTAAACTTGATAGAAAAAATATAAATACATGCACATTTAAAGCACTTATTAGTTGTCACAGAGCATCTTTAAACACTATATACTTGGTCCTTTCCAACAACCCTCCAAGAGTTGTTTGTAGAATCTCATTTCTCCTATTTTTCAGAAAATAAGCCAAAATATTAAATAAATTAAATATCTATTAAGGAGATAGAGAAGTCATGGTCAGGATTAAAACTCCTGGTACTGGGGACGCCTGGGTGGCTCAGTTGGTTAAGCGGCTGCCTTCGGCTCAGGTCATGATCCCAGCGTCCTGGGATCGAGTCCCGCATCGGGCTCCTTGCTCCTTGCTCCGCAGGGAGCCTGCTTCTCTCTCTGCCTCTGCCTGCCACTCTGTCTACCTGTGCTCACTCTCTCTGAAAAATAAATAAATAAAATCTTAAAAAAAAAAAAAACAACTCCTGGTACTGGGTGTCTTCTCAATAAACCTCATGCATTAAAGAAACAATGTTTTACGATAATAAAATTCAAGCTTCCAGGCAACTAAACAAAGGATAATTTTCTCATTATGGTAAAAAAATGACAGTAATGGTCATGATGCTTTTATATGTATTTTCACTGTTAAGAATGCTCTTTTTGGGGCACCTGGGTGGCTCAGCGGGTTAAAGCCTCTGCCTTCAGCTCAGTTCATGATCCCAGGGTCCTGGGATCAAGCCCCACATCGGGCTCTCTGCTCAGCGGCGAGCCTGCTTCCTCCTCTCTCTCTGCCTGCCTCTCTGCCTACTTGTGATCTCTGTCTGTCAAATAAATAAATAAAATCTTAAAAAAACTAAATAAAATAGAAATTCAATCATTTATATATTTGTCAATTATGTGGTCATTCAATTACCAATTGTTAGTTTTTCAATTTTCTTTTTCCTGGTTATCATTGAAGTCAAACATCTTTTCATACTGTTTATCCTTCATGAATTTTCTTTTCTTCATTAACATATAATGTTTTATTTGTTTCAGAGGTCCAGGTCTGTGATTCATCAGTCTTACACAATTCACAGTGTGCACCACAGCACATACCTTCCCCAATGTACATCACCCAGCCACCCAGCCCTCTCACCCCCCTCAACTCCATCAACCCCCAGTTTGTTTCCTGAGATCTTCATGGATTTTCTGTTAATATTTCTTATGTATTAAGTTTTTATTCTAATTTCAGTATAGTTAACATAGACTGTTATATTAATTTCAGGTGTACAATATAATGATTCAATACATTAAATTCAATACATCACCCCGTGCTCATTAATC
This sequence comes from Taxidea taxus jeffersonii, assembly GCA_003697995.1. Taxonomy (NCBI): domain Eukaryota; kingdom Metazoa; phylum Chordata; class Mammalia; order Carnivora; family Mustelidae; genus Taxidea; species Taxidea taxus. The sequence continues at coordinate 537,956 of ML104638.1, read as the reverse complement.
TTTAATCCCCATCACCTATTTTACCCATCCTCCTGCTCACTTCCCCTCTGGTAACCATCAGTTCTCTGTAGTTAAGAGGCTGAAAAATATTCCATTGTGTGTATATATTTACCATATATTTTTTTATCCATTCATCTACTGATGGACAATTGAGCTGCTTCCATCATTTGGTTATTGTAAATATGCTGCTATAAACATAGGGATGTGTGTATCCCTTTGTCCCTTTGAATTAGTGTTTTGTATTTTGGGAGGTAAATAGTAGTGCAAGTATTGGACCATATGACAGTTCCACTTTTAAATTTTTGAGAAAATTCCATACTGTTTTCCACAGTGGTTGCACCAGTTTGTATTCCACCAAGAGTACAAGAGGCTTCCTTTTTCTCTACATCCTTGTCAACTCTTCTTGCTTCTTGTGTTGTTGATTTTTAGCCCTTCTGACAGGTGTGAGGTGCTAGTTCATTGTATTTTATATTTGCATTTCCCTAATAGTGAGTGACGTTAAGCATCTTTTCACATGTCTGTTAGCCATCTGTATGTCTTCTTTTTGCCTGTTTTTAATTGGATTATTTTGTTTTGGGGTGTTGAGTTGTATCTGCTCTTTATTTATTTTGAATACCAACCCTTTATCAGATATGTCACTTGCAAATATCTGCTCCCATTCTGTTGGTTGCCTTTTAGTTTTATTGGTTGCTTTCCTTTGCTGTGCAGAAGCTTTTTATTTTGATGTAGTCCCAATAGTTTATTTCTGCTTTTATAACCCCTGCCGCAGGAGACATTTGTAGAAAAATGTTGCTACAACAGATGTCAAGAAATATCACTGCCTTTGCTCTCTTCCAGGGTTTTTATGGTTTCAGGGCTCACAGTTAGGTCTTTAGTCCATTTTGAATTTATTTTTGTGTATGCTTTAGGAAAGTGGTCCTGTTTCCTTCTTCTGCATGTGGCTGTCCAGTTTTGCCAACACCATTTGTTAAAGAGACTGTATTATTCCTATTAGATATTCTTTTTCCTTTATCAAAGATTAAGTGACCATATAATTGTGGGTTTATTTTGGGTTTTCTGTTCTACTCCATTGATGTGTGTATCTATTTTTGTGCCAGTACCTACAGTTTTGATCACTGCAGCTTTGTAACATAACTTGAAATCTGGAATTGTTATGCCTCCAGGTTTGTTTTCCTTTGGCTTGGCTTTGGCCAAGGCTTTGGCTACTCAAGGTATTCAGTTTGCTTTATTTTTATATGACTTGTCGGTGTTCTTTGTACATTCTGAATTTTAATCTTGTGTTTTAGGCATATTACTGTCTGTCAATTTTCCTTCAAGTTTGTTCATGTTATCTTTTGTCCTAGATAAGTTTCCTCTTTTTATGTGGTCAAATGTGTCAAACATCAATATAAGCTTGTCAATTTCCACAAAAATAATTCTTTTGAGAATTTAACTTGGATTGTACTGAATGTATTAGGAGAACTGATGTTGTTAAAATAATGAGGTTTCAAAACTCATCAAAATGCACAATTTTAAATGGATCTACTTTAGTGTAAAATTATTCTCCCCAATCTGTTTAAAAGGAGACACCCAGGGTCATTGTGTATGTCAACTTATTGTGGTATTCTTTAATATCTTTCAGTAAAGTTTTAAAATTTTCTTCTTATATTCTTGTACATAAATTCCATTGCTATTAAGAATAGGGTCTATTTTTCATTCTCTTTTTAATGGAATTTTATGCTATGGAGGAAAGTGCACTAATTTAATATTTTTTCTTGTCACTATATATCTGTTGTATGATGGCACTGAGATTTCAGTATTTATCCATTATAAGAATTAGTGTTACCTTAGTTGCCTCATGGATACAATAAACTATTTTAAGAAATACAATATTAAGTGAAAATGTGTCATGAAAGATTGTATGGCTGTTCAGGTAACTGGGTATAAAGTGACATAAATGAAGACGTAGAATAAAAGACAAAGAACAGACTTGAAGGAACATGAAGAGTTCAGTATTGTGCATGTTGAGCTTGAACAGTTCATAGAGCCTCAAGTGGAGATGTCCAAAGGGCAGATGACAATAACAGTTTGGAACTCTGTAGAAAAGTCTTGACTTCAGATAGAGAGGTGGAGGTCACCAGAATGTACATGAGGATGAAAATGGTGGGTTTGGATGCCATAGCTTAGAGAGGACAACTGAGGACACAAATGGACTGAGGTTGGAAAACTAGTCCATACCATAAATGGAGCTAAGAGGGTTTTGGTTTCTGGGGTTTTTTGGGGGGGCTGTTTCATTTGGTTTAGTTTGGGTTTGTTATTAATGGGTGCTCTCTTTCTTTCTAAAGTAAAAGCCTATGAAAAGAAATAGTAGAATCACAATCGGGGATATTAAATAGATTCAACAATTGAAACACTGTGACTTGACAAGAAATTGAACAAGATGCTTTTAAGTCTACAAAATAGTAACCATATCTATTCCTTGGAATTGTCATGAGGTTGAAGGTAGGATAAAAACATAGATACAAAGTTCTTTTATGAATCAAATTATATAAATTGCCAAACAGAGAATACCAAACAGAAAAGAGGCATCCTTAAACTCTGAACCTGTTTACTAGCTTTCAACTTCTTTCCCCATTCCTAGGGAAATTTTAGGTCCCTTGGGTATTTCTTATTCCCAGGTAAAGACAAAATAGACTCTTGTATCAAGGGCTAGAAAAATCCATTTCAGCTCAGGCCAGTCAGAAAACAGAGAAGACATGAAAACAAATAAGGGGGAGAGGGAAAGTTAAGAGATAAAATGATGTGAATCTTATGCAGAGAGAGGTAAGTAGGAGACATTAAGAGGAAGGCTGGGATGTGGAGATTCTGGATCTCATTTAGTATTGACCTAAGAGTATAGAGAATTATTTTATAAAATTATACCACAATGAAAGCAGAGTTCTGACTTAAAAAAGAAACATAGTCCCCCATGAAAAATTAGTTAAATTACACTTTGCCAGCATCACCTGGGGAACACAAAGAGGAAGGCTTAAACTACACTTTGCCAGCATCACCTGGGGAACACAAAGAGGAAGGCTTAGCCAGCAGGTCACCAAGACCTCTCTCTCCTAGTTCAACTGAATAGCTCAATTTTGCCTCTTTTACATATTGAATAACTACTATATCATTTTAACAGAATGTTTCCATGGAAAGGAAAACAATCTGGAATAATACTCCAAAATTATTATATCTACTAGATAGAAATATGTAAGAATATCAAATGTTACCATCATGCAGAGAAGATAATTTTCCTTCTACAAAAGACTCTTCCCAGGGCTCCCTTCATGTCTCTGTTTCTCAGGCTGTAGATGAAGGGATTCAGCATGGGGGTGACCACAGTGTACATCATGGCCATGACAGTCTCCTTAACAGTGGAATTATTAGCTGATGGGCATAAATAGAGACCAATAACTGTCCCATAGAAGAGAGACACCACAGAGAGGTGGGAGCCACAGGTGGAGAAGGCTTTGTGAATACCCCTAGCAGAAGGGACCTTGAGGATGGAGGACACGATCCGTGCATAAGACATGATGATGAGCAGGAATGGGATGATGACAACAAGCCCTCCCATGATAAATATCACCAACTCATTAACTTGAGTGTCAGAGCAGGCCAGCTTCAGCAGAGCAGACAAATCACAGAAAAAGTGGGGGACTTTGTTGTCTGCACAAAACCACAATCTGGCCATGAGCAGAGTGTGTAACATAGCATGGAACATGGTCAGCACCCAGGAAAGCACCACCAGGGAGAGACAGAGCTTGGGGCTCATGATAGTGGTGTAGTGCAGGGGGAAGCAGATGGCCACATAGCGGTCATAGGCCATGGCCATCAAGAGGAAGCTCTCCAGGTCTCCAAAAAACAGGAAGAAGTACATCTGGGTCAGACAGCCAGCATAGGGGATGGATGGGACTTGGCTCTGCATGTTCTGCAGCAATTTGGGCATTGTGACAGAGGAGAAGCAGAGGTCAGAGAAGGATAAATTGCTGAGAAACAAATACATGGGCATGTGGAGGTGGGAGTCTAGGCGAATAAGGATGATGATGAGAAGGTTCCCCAGGACAGTGGTAACATACATGGCCAGGAACAGGGCATAGAACAGGTCTCGCTGATCTGGATCAATTGGCAGGCCCAGGAGGACAAATTCTGAGATGACAGTTTGATTCTTTCTTGTCATGCTCTGTCTTCAGTATCTTTAGGAGGAAATAAGTGTCCATTAAAACATGAATTTTAAACTGAACATATTTCTATGATATATAATCTGTTAGGTGCTCTGTAAAGATACTTTATATAATTCTCATCACAATAATTACCATTTCTATACTCCAAATCTCTAAGGACAGAATCTCTATGATAAGAAATGACTTTTCATTACTTCCTTTTAACAATGTTCCAAAATTTTTAAAAAGATTTTATTTATTTATTTGATAGAGACGCAGCGAGAGGGAATACAAGCACAAGGAATGGGAGAAGGAGAAGCAGGCTTCCTGCCAGGCAGGGAGCCTGATGTGGGGTTTCATCCCAGGCCCCTAGGTTCATAACCTGAGCTGAAGGCAGACACCTTCACCTTCAGACACTTTAATGACTGAGCCACCCAGGCACCCCAAGAATATTCCAACTTTTATAAAACACTCTTATCCATTACCTTCTGAGACACATATATTGGTTTTCCTCATACCTATCTTACCAGGCATCCTCAGTAACTCGTTTGTTTTGCCAAACTCTTCATGTTGATGTCCCAGGGGTCTTTCCTAAACACCGTTCTCTTATAATGCTACATATAGAATGAAGAAAAACTAATCTACTCCAAAGGATTTGATTACCATTTAAACCTCAGGTGTAAATGACTCTAATCTATAAAACTGTGTACCTAGTTTCTTAATAATTATCTTCCCTTAGAATTTTCACATGCATTTTAAGCTCAGCAGATCCTAAAAGAAACTCAGGATCTCAACCTGCCCTTCTCCAGATTCCAATTCCTTCCTCCTCTACTTACCCACATCTCGGTAAAAGATATCAAAATGCAAATCATACACCTGAGAGTTTTCTTCCTTTCCATCCTTTCTCTCATCCTCAATATCCAATTTTTCAACATGTCTTTAATATTCTGCCACATTAAACCTCTTTCTCATTCACCCACTCCTTATCTCAACCATCACTCTTCTGGCTGGGCTGACATCATGTCTTGTCTGTACTATTGGAATAACCTCTTCCCTCTTCACTCTTCTCCCTGCTTCCACACTTGGACACTCTCTCCTTCAATATCTTTCATTCACACTGTAACATTCTAAGATGAAAATCTGGTCATCATTCTCCCTAAAGTCTTCATGGATTCTCGTTGCTCTTAAGGAAAAGGCAAAACTCCTCTCAAAGGAATTGCACAAAAGGTGCTTCAAGACCTGACCCTTGCTGACTTCCACAGCTTCACCTAGCCCCATAGTGACACCCACATTCACCTCTCCAGAAATGCTGGGCTTGAAAGTCACAATTTCTTGCCTCCAGTCTTTTCTACTTGCTCTTCCCCCTGCCTAGCATCTTCACCTGGTTTGTTCCTACTTACCCTTCAGCCGTATTACATGTCATTTACTCAGCTGTATCTCTCCTGGCCCCCTTCCCCAGATGAAGTAAGAACCTACTATGTTTTCCAGGCATTCCATACTTGTCCCTCAAGCACTGAATGCCCAGGGGATTGTTTACAGCTGTTCTCCCTATTGGATTATAAATATGCAAGAAAGGCCATGTCTGCCTTCATGACTGCAGAAGTGTCAGCACCTGGCACAGTGCCTCAATATAGCCAATGTTTTGTAAATATTCATTGGCTGTGCTTCAGGCTGAGACATGCATTCTTTCAACTTTAAAGATAGCAAACTCCTATTATGTTAAAATACCTACTCCTATTGAATCCTCTCAGAACAAGTACTCATTAGCTTCAACCATTTAGCACTAAATTTGTCACTATGTTACAGATTTATTAATGTAATACTGTACCCATGGAAAGTGTTGGGGTACCTCAGATAAGACTACCCTTTTCATGACTATAGATGATACAAATAATAGAGACATATTATCAGGTATATAGATATATAAATATAGATATAGATAAAGATATAATCTCCTATTTGTTCTATTTCTCTGGAGAACACTGACTAATACACCTCAATGTATCTAAAAGGTAAGAAAGCAGAGAACTATCAAGAGATGTGGGAAGCTCCTTCATTAAAGACCAAATTGAATCCACCTGCTTTGACATCACCCTGCTGGTGCTGTTTGATCCACCCACATTAGCAGTTTTTACATGTGGACATTACATACTGGCATTACAGTGGGAACAAACATCTAAGGGAAATCATACAACTGGTTTCTCAGAATTTTGCTTCCTAGTAAATGAGTGGGATCCATCTCTTGTGTTGAGGTTATGATGAGGAATCATAAACCAGAGACAGCACTTGCAGATGCTACCACTAATTATGTAATGACCCTTTCATCTTTCACCCATGGTCAGTAGTTCTCAGCCTGGATTGCCTAGCTAGAATCACCTAGCACAGTGTTTCTAGAATTAAATACCCATCCAGATCACCAGGCATTCTGCTAAAATGTTGATTCTGATTCGGCAGGCCAGTCCTATATTTTCTTTTAGATTTTATTTATTTATTTATTTGACACAGAGAGAGAGAGAGAACACAAGCAGGAGGAGCGACAGGCAGAGGGAGAGGGAGAAACAGACTTGCTGCCAAGCAGAAAGCCTGATGCAGGGCTCAATGTAGGGCTAGATCCCTAGACCCTGGGATCATGACCTTGCTGAAGGCAGACACTTAGGTGTCCTATAGTTCTACATTAAAAAAAAAGATTTTATTTATTTGACAGACAGAGATCACAAATAGGCAGGGAGGGGGGAAGCAGGCTCCCCGCTGAGCAGAGAGCCCGATGTGGGGCTTGATCCCAGGACCCTGGGATCATGACCTGAGCCAAAGGCAGAGGCTTTAACCCACTGAGCCACCCAGGTGCCCCTAGTTCTACATTTTAAAATTAGCACCCAGTGACTGCAGTGATGTGGTCCAGGGACTACACAGTGCATAGTAAATATATATGAGGCTTTTAAAAATGAAGATTACTGGGTTCCCTCAGATAAATATAATCACAATCTTAAAGGAGGCCTGTACAAAAAATGTTAAAGTTACCAGGTGATTCTAAAATAAAACAAGAGCTCAGACTACTACATTAAAGCCTACCACAAGATATGAACAGACATTTCTCCAAAGAAGACATACAAATGGCCAAAGACACATGAAAAAATACTCAACATCACTTGTCATCGGGGAAATACAAATCAAAACCACAATGAGATATCACCTTGCACCATTCAGAATGGCTAAAATTAACAAGACAGTAAGCAACAAATGTTGACTTGAATGTGGAGAAAGGGGAACCCTCTTACACTGTCAGTGGGAATGCAAGCTGGTATAGCCACTCTGGAAAACAGTATGGAAGTTCCTCAAGAAGTTACAAATAGAAATACTCTATGACCTGCAATTGCAGTACTATGTATTTACCCCAAAGATACAGATATAATAAAACAAAAGGGCACCTGTATCCTAATGTTCATACCAACAATGTCCACAATAGTCAAACTATGGAAGGAACTGAGATGTCCTTTGACTGCTGAACAGATAAGGAAGATATATATAGAGAGAGAGATAGATAGATATAGACATATCTATATCTATCTATATTATATATATATATAATGAAATATTACTCAGCCATAAGTGATGAATATTTACCATTTACATCTATGTGGATGGAACTGGACTAAGTGAATAAGACAATCAGAGAAAGACAATTATATAGTTTCACTCATATGTGGACTATAAGAAACAGTGCAGAATATCATAAGGGAAGGGAGGGAAAACTGAATGGGAAGAAATCAGAGAAGGGGACAAACCATAAAGATTCTTAAATATGGGAAACAAACTGAGGGTTGCTGAAGGGGAGGTATTAAGGGGCATTAAGGGGGACACATGATGTGATGAGCACTGTGTGTTATACACAACTGATGAACTGTGGAACACTACATCTGAAACTAATGTTGTGTTGGCTAATTGAATTTAAAAAATGATAAAGCCTGCCACAAGAGCTGTCATTACATCAGAATTATACAGTCTTGTAAGAATACATGACACAGTAATATTTACAAATGTTATCACTGACAACAAAAATGTAACTGGTAAACATTAATCAAAATATTTCTAGAGTGTAGGGAAGTCTTAGGAGGCAGGGAGGTGAAGTAGAGGAGGGTTATCATACCTGAAGAACTATCCTGCAGAACACCACACAATTTTGCAAGACCCTTGAATTGGAAGGACCCTAAGGGTCCAGCTCATTCACTCTCTGCCCAACTTACCCAGTGTATCTGAGGGTGACTCCAGCACAGTAACTTAAGGTCCTGTTTCCCTTTATTTACTAAGACATGTCAAGTGACAGCTTCTGTAGTCACCACCTGTGTCTGCAACATCCTTTCTCACATCTCCTGTTCTATACATCCCTGGGCCTAAGAGGCCCTGGATCCCAAAGGAGTCTAGATCTTAAAGGAACTCATTAAAGACACAGAAATCCAGGACTTTTAGCACAAATACTCTGAGTCCTGAAGCAGTGACTGATTACATCACTGATCATAACTGACTATGCTTTGGGGGAATGTGGAGAAGGAGAGAAGTTCATAATATGAATGCTTAATCACTCCCTGTTTAGGGAATGGACAGTAGTCCTGTAGGGTTGGAGCTGACATTTTGGAAGGTGAAGGAGGATGCTTAGAGAAGCCATAGAAAGGAACAGGGTCCAGGCTACGAATATCCTAAAATATCTTGCAGTGTAAAAGGCTTTATCTTGTGGGCAAGAAGTCATCAGTGGTCTCTGAACAAAGTACCATGAAAGATACATATTTTGGAAAGATTCCCAGGATGGCATAATCTCTCACTACAACCCAGTTTCTCATAAACATACTCAAGGGGAGAGATAAACCTGCAGCTAATAAAGATTAGATCCCTAAGACCCATGCATAGAAAGTACTAGAATAAAAGACAGCTCTCCCAGATTATTTTCAATTCTTCACACAGAGATAGAAAATGAAACTCAGATTTGAAACTCACTGAGGTACTTCTACACCATTACCTCTGTTGGAAAACCTTCACAGAATTCAGTCACCACCATCATTTCTACTTCTTCCCAAGTGTCAGATTACCTATTCAGTATTTCCTTGTACTGTAATTGATCACAAGGCTATAGTTGACATTTATAACTCCTTCTTTCACTACATATTCTATGTTCTCATTGGCCATCTTCTCAACTGTAAGGGATTCTTTCCATAGTATAATGGGAACCTTCATTCCTAGGGAATGTGCACCCTTTTTGGTCCTGTCTTTATTAGGTTATTAGACTTTCCATTAAGATTTATTATTAAGTAGATAAAGTACTAAGTGGCACCCATGTGTTCCCCAGGATTTCAGACATGGTCCTATCTGTCCCAATTGTATAGAGCAACCCAGCCTCCCCTTGGTAATCAATATCACCATCTCGGGAAGAATGGCAACCCTGCTCTTTATATATCAGTTCACATAAGAACAGCAAAATGTCCAGATGTAAGTTCATGAATTCAAGTTCCAATTCAGTGAAAACATTGCTATATGAAACCATCTCCTGATAGTAATAAGAATTATGTGGGACACTTCTTGTGCTCTATTTTCATTCTTCAGTTTCTCTTGTTTTAGCCACAGCTACAGTAACTGCACTGACTTCAACTAGCACCTGAATTCTGCTGCACATGCTCCTTGTTTCCTGCTCTGGGACTTCTCTAATGCTACAAAACAGGATGTTGGCGGGGGCAGGGTGGGCTTTCTTAATACCCATACAAATATTTAGGTTTATGATCCATTTTGTGTGAATTGTAGAGTGTGAGGTATTGATTGAGTTATTATTATTATTATTATTATTATTATTATTTTCCACATGGAAATAAGGTTTTTCCAGCAGCCCTGATTGAAAATATTATTTTCCACAAATTGTTTTTGCATCTTTGTCAATAATCAGGTGGCATACTTTAGTGGATCTATTTCTGGACTCTATACTATTCTATACTCTTGTACTGATCCATATTTCTATATTTTCTCCAATACCACACTTTTCTGACTGTTTTAATTGACAGTAAGTCTGGAAATGAGGCAGTGTGAGCTCTTTAACTTTGTTTTCTTTTCCAAAATCAATTACTTTTTAAAAAATTTCTTTGCTTTACATATAAATTTTATAATCAGATGGTCAATTTGTACCAAAGAAGTCCTGAAGGAATTTTGAGTGAAATGGTGTTCAATCTCTAGATCAGTTTTGGTAGTGTTGACATTTTAACAATATTGAGTCTTTCATCCATGCATGATTTATATCTATCCATTTTGTTCTTTGATTTCTGTAATCAGTATTTGCAGTTTTCAAGATGTGGATCATGCATATATTGTATAAGGTTTATACCTAAGTATTAAATGGTTTGGTGCTAGTGTAAATAGTTATCTATCTCTCTATCTATCTATTTAAGAGAGAGTATGAACAGGGGAAGGGGCAGAGGGGCAGGGAGAGAGTGGGAATGAATCTCCAACAGACCCCCTGCAGAGCTTGGAGCTGACACAGGGCTCCATCTCATGATCCTGAGATTAAGACCTGAACCAAAATCAAGAATTGGATGTTTAACTGACTGAGCCACCCAGGAACCTCTAAAATAGTACTCTAAAGAGTTTTTCCATTTTACATATGTTTATTGTCAGTTGATATAAATTTCATTTTAACTTATTAGCATTATTTTATATTTACACACAGAAATAAACTTCTTAATATATTGACTTTATATCCTATGGTAATACTAAATTCACTACTTCTGGAATGACTTTTTATGTTCTTTGGGATTTTCTAAATAGATAATCCAGTTGTCTAAGAACAGAGATGGTTTAATACTTTCCATTCTATATACCTTTTATTTATCTTCCTTGTCCTTTCTCACTGCTTAAGATTTCAAATATAATGTTGAATAACAGTGGTGGGATCAAACATTTTTACTTTGTCTCTGAACTTAGGGAGAAAGCATTCAATTTCTTACCATTTAGTATGATATTACCTAAAACTTTTTTTCACCACTTTTTATTTAAATTCCAGTTGGTTAACATACAGTGTAATATTAGTTTCAGGTGTACAATTTAGTGATTCATCATTTACGTACAACACCCAGTGTTCATGGCAACAAACGCTCTCCTTAATACCCAATTTAACCCATTCTTCCCTCTTCTCCCATTCACCCACCATCCCTTCACTAACCATCAGCTTGTTTTCTAGTGTTAAGAGTGTTTTTCCTGGCTTGCCTCTTTTTTTTCTCCCTCCATGTTCATTGGTTTTGTTTCTTAAATTACAAGTATGAGTGAAATGATATGATATTTGTCTTTGACTGACTTATTTTGCTTAGCACAATACTCTCTAGCTTCATCCATGTCATTACAAATGGCAAGATATCACTCTTTTTTAAATGGTTGAACAATATTCCTTTGTAGATATATGTCACATCTTCTTTATCCACTCCATGGACATTTGGGTTCTTTCCATGATATGGCTATTGTTGATAATACTGCTGTAAACATCAGGGTGCACTGGGGCACCTGGGTGGCTCAGTGGGTTAAGCCTCTGTCTTTGGCTTAGGTCATAACCCAGGGTCCTGGGATGGAGCCCCTCATCAGGCTCTCTGCTTGGTGGAGAGCCTGCTTCCCATCCCCCACTCTCTCTGCCTGCCTCTCTGCCCACTTGTGATCTCTGTCAAATAAATAAATAAAATCTTTTTTTAAAACCATCGAGGTGCATGTATCCTTCAATCAGTATTTTTTGTATCCTTTTGGTAAATACCTAGTAGTGAAATTACTAGAATTACTTAAAATTAGGGTAGTTTTATTTTTTTTTTTTTTGAGAAAACTCCATCCTGTTTTCCAGAGTGGCTACACCAGTTTGCATTCCCACCAACACTGCACCAGTTTGCATTCCCATTTCTCCTCATCTTCATCAACAATTGTTGTTTCCTGTGTTGTTAATTTTAGCTATTCTGACTGGCATGAGGTAATATCTCTGTAGTTTTGACTTGTATTTCCTTGATGATGAGTGATGTGAAGCATTTTTTCATGTGTCTATTGGCCATCTGTATATCTTCTTTGGAAAAATGTCTATTCATGTCTTCTGCCCATATTTTTGGTGTTGAGTTTTACAAGTTCTTTATAGACTTTGGATACTAACCCTTTATTGGATGTGTCATTTGAAAATGTCTTTTCCCATTCTTTAGGCTGCCTTTCAGTTTTGTTGATTGTTTTCTTTGCTGTGCAGAAGCTTTTTATTTTGATGAAGTCCCAGTAGTTCATTTTGCCTCAGGAGACATATCTAGTAAGAAGTTGTTACAGCTAATGTGAAAGAGGTTACTGCCTATGTTCTCCTCTAGGATTTTGGTGGTTTCCTGTCTCACATTTAAGTCTTTCATCCATTTTGAATTTATATTTGTGTATGGTTTAAGAAAATGGTTAAGTTTCATTCTTTTTCATCTTGATGTCTAGTTTTCTGGACATCATTTCAGGAAAAGACTGTCTTTTTCACATTGGATATTCCTTCCTGCTTTGTCAAAGACTAGTTGACCATGTTGTATGGGTACATTTTGGGGTTTTCTATTCTGTTCTATTCATCTGTGTGTCTATTTCTGTGCCAGTACCATACTGTCTTGATCACTACAGTTCTGTAAGAGGACTTGAAGTCCAGAATAGTGATGCCTCCAGCTTTGCATTTCTTTTTCAAGATTGCTTTGGCTATTTGGGGTCTTTTGTAGTTCCATACAAATTTTGGGATGGTTTGTTCTAGTTCTGTGAAAAATGTTGTTGGTATTTTTAAAATTCAAAATCAATTAATTGTTTCAGAGGTAGAGTTTAATGAGTGATTCAATAGTTGTTCATTACATTAAGTGCCCTCCTTAAGACCCATCATCACCCAGTTACCCCATCCCCCCACACACCTCCACTCCAACAACCCTCAGTTTGTTACTTGTAATTAAGAGTCTCTTATGGGGGCACCTGGGTGGCTCAGTGGGTTAAGCCTCTGCCTTTGGCTCAGGTCATGATCTCAAGGTCCTGGAATCAAGTCCCTCATTGGGCTCTCTGCTCAGCAGGGAGCCTGCTTCCTCCTCTCTCTCTGCCTGCCTCTCTGCCTACTTGCAGTCTCTGTCAAATAAATAAATCTTTTAAAAAAAGAGTCTCTTATGGTTTGTCTCCCTTTCTGATTCTGTCTTGTTTTAATTTTCCCTCTCTTCCCCTATATTCATCTGTTTTGTTTCTTAAATTCTATATATATAAGTGAGATCATATGATACATATGATATGTATTTCTCTTCCTCTGATGATCACGTTCCATCCACATCATGGCAAATGGTAAGATTACATTTTTTTTAAAGATTTTATTTATTTATTTGTCAGAGAGAGCGAGAGAGCATATGAGCACAGGCAGACAGAGTGGCAGGCAGAGGCAGAGGGAGAAGCAGGCTCCCTGCCGAGCAAGGAGCCCGATGTGGGACTCGATCCCAGGACGCTGGGATCATGACCTGAGCCGAAGGCAGCTGCTTAACCAACTGAGCCACCCAGGCGTCCCAAGATTACATTTTTAAAAAGATTTTATTTATTCACTTGACAGAGAGAGCGGAGTGAAAGAGAGAGAGCGAGAGAGAGACAGAGTACAAGCCAGGGGGACAGCAGAGGGAGAGGGAGAAGCAGGTTCCCTGCTGAGCAGGGAGCCCCATTCAGGACTTGATCCCAGGACCCTGAGATCATGATCTGAGCTAGCCAGATGTTCAACCAACTGAACCAACCAGGAGCCCCAAGATTTCATTTTTGATGGCTGAATAATATTCCACTCTGTGTGTGTGTGTGTGTGTGTGTGTGTGTGTGTGTGTCCATTCAGCTGTCAATGGACCTCTGGGCTCTTTCTATATTTTGGACACTTTGAACATTGCTGCTATAAACATTGGGGTACCAGTGCCCCTTTGAATCTCTATGCTTTCATCCTTTGGATAAATACCTAGTAGTGCAATTACTGGGTTATAGGGTAGGTACATTTTTAATGTTTTGAGGAACCTCCATAGTGTTATCCAGAGTTGCAGTACCAGTTTGCATTCCCACCAAAAGTGTAGGTGAGTTCCCCTTTCTCCTCATCCTCTCCAACATCTGTCATTTCCTGACTTGTTAGTTTTAGTCATTCTGGCTGGTGTAAGGTGGTAGCTCATTGTGGTTTTGATTTGTATTTCCATGATGTCCAGTGATGTTTGGCATTATCATGTGTCTGTTGGCCATTTGGATGTCTTCTTTGGGGAAATACCTGTTCATGTCTTCTGCCCATTTCCTGATTGGGTTATTTCTTTCTGGGTGTTGAGTTTGATAAATTCTTTATAGATTTTGGATTCTAGCCCTTTATCTGATAAGACATTTAGAAACATCACCTCCCATTCTGCTGGTTATCTTTTGGGTTCATTAACTGTTTCCTTTGCTGTGCAAAAGTTTTTATCTTGATGAAATCCCAATAGTTTATTTTTACCTTTGTTTCCCTTGCCTTTGGAGATGTGTTTAGAAAGAAGTTGGTCACAGAGGTTGCTGCCTGTGTTCTTCTTTAGGACTTTGGTAGATTCCTGTGTCACAATTAGACCTGTTATCCATTTTGAGTTTATTTTTGTGCATGGTATAAGAACATGGTCTAGTCTCTCTGCATGTGGCTGTGCAATTTTCCCAACACCATTTGTTGAAGAAACTGTCTTTTTCCCACTGGATAATCTTTTCTGCTTTGTCAGAGATTAGTTGTTCATAGAGTTGAGGGTCCATTTGGGGGTTCTTTATTCTGCTCCATTGATATATGTGCCAATACCATACTATCCTGATGATAACATTTGGTAACATAGCTTGAAGTCCAGAACTGTGATACCAACAGCTTTGGTTTTCTTCTTCAACATCCCTTTGGCTTTTGGGGGTCTTTTTTGGTTCTATTCATGTTTTAGGATTATTTGTTCCAGCTCTGTGAAAAATGTTAATAGTATTTGGATAGGGATTGCCTTGAATGTATAGATTGCTTTGGCTAGCATAGACTGTTTAACAATGCTTGTTCTTCCAATCTATGAGCATGGAATGTTTTTCCAATTCTTTGTGTATTCCTCAATTCCTTTCATAAGTGTTCTATAGTTTGCAGCATACAGATCTTAACCTCTTTGATTAGGTTTATTCCTAAGTATCTTGTGTTTTTTGGTGCAATTATAAATGGGATCTTGATTTCTCTTTCTTCTGTCTCATTGATAGTGTATAGAAATGCAACTGACTTTTGTGCATTGATTTTCTATCCTACAATATTGCTGAATTCTTGTATGAGTTCCAGCAATTTTGGGGCGGGTCTTTTGAGTTTTCCACATAAAGTATCATGTCATTGCAAAGAGCAAGAGTTTGGCTTCTTCTTTGCCAATTTGGATGAATTTATGTCTTTTTGTTGTCTGACTGTTGATGCTAGGACTTCTAGTACTATGTTGAACAACAATGGTGAGAGTGGATATCTGTCATGTTCCTGATCTTAAGGGAAAAGCTCTCAGTTTTTCCCCCATTGAGAATGATATTCACTGTGGGGTTTTTTTGTATATGGCTTTTATGATATTGAGGTATATTCTCTCTATCCCTACACTGCAGAGAGTTTTAATCAAGAAAGGATACTGTATTTTGTCAGCTGCTTTTTCTACCTCTATCAAGGGGATTGTATGACTCTTGTCCTTTCTTCTATTAATTTTGTGTGTCATATTGATTGATTTGTGGATTTGAACCACTCTTGCAGCCCAAGAATAAATCCCACTTTGTTGTCGTGAATAATCCTTTTAATGTACTGAGGATCCTATTGGCTAGTATCTTGGGAAGAATTTTGGCATCCATGTTCATCAGGGATATTGGTGCATAATTCCATTTTTTGGCTGGAGTATTTGTCTGGTTTTGGGATTAAGGTAATCCTGACCTCATAGAATGAGTTTGAAAGTTTTCCTTCCATT
This sequence comes from Taxidea taxus jeffersonii, assembly GCA_003697995.1. NCBI lineage: Eukaryota > Metazoa > Chordata > Mammalia > Carnivora > Mustelidae > Taxidea > Taxidea taxus. The sequence continues at coordinate 521,830 of ML104638.1, read as the reverse complement.
TCTATTCTATTTCTAGAGTAGGTATTATTTCCTTTTCAAGTGTCTGGTTGAATTCTGCTGAGAGGCCATCTGGCCCTGGACTCTTGTTTGTTGGGAGACTTTTGATTATTGCTCCAATTCCGTTGCTCACTATGCGTCTGTTTGGGTTTTCTACTTCTTATTGTTTCAGTTTGGGCAGTATATATGTTTCTAGGAATGCATCAATTTCTTCCAGATTGCCTAATCTGTTGGCATATTGTTTTTCATAAGATTCATTCTTTAGTAGGATGCTCTTTAACCTATAAGCATCTGTGTTCCAAATTTTCTCTCATGATTGAGTTTAAGTTTTAAAGCACTATGGTCTGTGGCATTTTTCAAAGAGCTGGAACAAACAATCCTAAAATTTGTATGGAACAAGAAGAGACCCCAAATTGCTAAGGAAATATTGAAAAAGAAAAACAAAACTGGGGGCTTCATGTCGCCTGATTTCAAACTTTACTACAAAGCTGTGATCACCAAGACAGCATGGTCCTGGCACAAAAACAGACACATAGACCAGTGGAACAGAGTAGAGAGCCCAGATTTGGACCCTCAACTCTATGGCCAAATAATCTTCAACAAAGCAGGAAAAAATATACAGTGGAAAAAAAGACAGTCTCTTCAATAAATGGTGCTGGGGAAATTGGACAGCTATGTATAGAAGAATGAAACTCTACCATTCTCTTACACCATACACAAAGATAAACTCAAAATGGACAAAAGACTTCATGAGGTAGGAATCTATCAAAATCCTAGAGGAGAACATAGGCAGTAACCTCTTCAATATCGGCCACAGCAACTTATTTCAAGATATGTCTCCAAAGGCAAAGGAAACAAAAGCAAAAATGAACTTTTGGGACTTCATCAAGATCAAAAACTTCTGCACAGCAAAGGAAACAGTCAACAAAACAAAGAGGCAACCCACGGAATGAGAGAAGATATTCGCAAATGACAGTCCTGAAAAGGGCTGATATACAAGATCTATAAAGAACTACTCAAACTCAACACACATTAAACAGATAATCATGTCAAAAAATGGGCAGAAGACATGAACAGACACTTCTCCAAAGAAGACATACAAATGGCTGACAGGCATATGAAAAAATGTTCATCACCATTAGCAATTAGGGAGATTCAAATCAAAACCATATTGAAATACCAACTTACAACAGTTAGAATGGCCAAAGTTAACAAGACAGTAAACACCAAGTGTTGGAGAGGATGTGGAGAAAGGGGAACACTCTTACACTGTTGGTGGGAATGCAAGTTGGTGCAGCCACTTTGGAAAACAATGTAGAGATTCCTTAAGAAGTTAAAAATAGAGCTACCCTATAGCCCTACAATTGCACTACTGGGTATTTACCCCAAGATACAGATGTAGTGAAAAGAAGGGCCACCTGTACCCTGATATTCATAGCAGCAATGGTCACGGTTGCCAAACTGTGGAACGAACCTAGATCCCCTTCAACAGACAAATGGATAAAGAAGATACGGTCCATATATACAATGGAGTATTATGCCTCCATCAGAAAGGATTAATACTCAACTTTTATATCAATATGGACGGGACTGGAATAGATTATGCTGAGTGAAATAAGTCAAGCAGAGAGAGTCAAGTATCATATGGTTTCACTTACTTATGGAGCATAAGGAATAACATGGAGAACATTTGCAGATGGAGAGGATAAGTGAGATGGGGGAAATCGGAGGGGGAGATGAACCATGAGAGGCTGTGGACTCTGAGAAACAAACTGAGGGTTTTGGGGGAGGGGGTGAACCTGGTGGTGGGTATTAAGGAGGGCACATATTGCATGGACCACTGAGTGTGGTGCATAAACAATGCAAAACATAAACAAATAAATGTAAATAATTTTGGAACACTGAAAAGAAATCAAATAATGGAATACTATGCAGTCATCAAAAGAAATGAAATCTTGCCATTTGCGATGACATGGATGGAACTAGTGGGTATCATGCTTAGTGGAATAAGTCAATTGGAGAAAGACAACTATCATATGATCTCCCTGATATGAGGAAATGGAGATGCAACGGGGGGAGGCATTAAGGGGGTAGGAGAAGAATAAATGAAACAAGGGGAGGAGTCAAGATGGCGGAGAATTAGCAGGCTGAGATGACATCAGGAAGCAAGAGATCAGCTAGATAGCTTATCAAACCATTCCGAACACCTACAAATCCAAAAGGAGATTGAAGAGAAGAAGAGCAACAATTCTAGCAACAGAAAATCGATCACTTTCTGAAAGGTAGGACCAGTGGAGAAGTGAATCCAATACAACGGGAAGATAGACCACGGGGGAGAGGCTGGCTACTGGCAAGTGGCAGAGCAACAGAGCACAAAATCAGGACTTTTAAAAGCCTGCTCCACGGAGGGACATCGCTCCAGAGGTTAAACTGGGGTGAAGACCTCATGGGGACAGCGTGGCCTCAGGTCCCGCAGTGTCACAGAAGGATCAGGGGTGTCTGAGTGTCACAGAGCTCACAGGTATTAGAGCAAGGAAGCCGGCTACAGAGACAGAGCTGAGGAGGGAGCTCTCAACTCAGGGTTACCTTGAACCATAACCCGTGACACAGGCCGGTGCTCTGTGCGTGGGGTCCCCACAAGACCCGGGGAGATTCTGACCTGGGAGAGCCCAGGGATCTGTGGGGTTCAGAGACTCCAGGCTGGGCTGTGTGCCAGAGACAGAGATGCTCGGTCACAGGCTGGGTGACCTCGGAGCACAGCCAGAGGCCACTGAGATAGGAGTGATTGAGTGTGATTTTCTCCAAGCACAGCTGGAGGACAGGGAGACAGGAGTGATTAAGCGCTTTTCTCTGAAGGCGCACTGAAGAGTGGGGCCCCGAGCTCTTGGCTCCTCTGGGCCAGAGATTGGAGTGCCGCCATTTTCATTTCCATCCTCCAGAACTCTACAGAAAGCATTCAGGGAACAAAAGCTCCCAAAAGCGAACTGGAGAGGATTACTTAGCTCCGCCCCTGGTAAGGGCAGTGCAATTCCACCTGGGGCAGAGACACTTGAAAATCACTACAACAGGCCCCTCCCCCAGAAGATCAACAAGAAATCCAGCCAAAACCAAGTTCACTTAACAAGGAGAGCAGCGGAATTCCAGAGGAGGAGAAAGCAAAGCATGGAATTCGTGGCTTTCTCCCCATGAATCTTTAATCTTGCAAAGTTAATCAATTTTTAAAAAATTTTTTTCTCTTCTGCTAATTTTTTTAACTTTTACCCTTTCCTCTTTTAACATTTCTTAACTAGCTTATATTAATAACTTTCTTTAAAAAGTCTTTTTGAACCTTTATTATTATAGTCATATTTTATCCTTCATTGTATCTAACTTTATTCTTTGTATACACATAGGGTTTTTTCTTCTAAAAAATGTGGGCTACAACTTCTAATAGATCAAAATACACCCTAAATCTAGCACCAGGCTTGCTCTAGTCTCCAGCCCAAGCAAGTTCTCTCCACTTTCTTTTTTTTAATGCTCCCAACCAACTGACCTTATCAACTCCTTTGTTAGAAATTTTAAAAAATGTTTTTTCATCTTTATACTCATATTCCATCCTTTCATTGTGTTTACCCTTATATATGTTTTTCATTCTTTAAAATTTTGGGAGGTAGTTTCTTCTAAGTGACCAAATAACTCCCAAAATTAAGTGGGTGACCCTGTTCTAGTCACCAGTCTAATATATATATATAATGAAAAAATATAAAAAATGAATATATATATTCATTTTTTATATTTTTTCTTTATTTGTGTTCTTTTAAAATTTTTTTCTCTTTTCTGAACTTCTTTTTACTCCCTTTCTTCCCCCCCCGCCCCACAATTTGGGGTCTCTTCTGATTTGGTTAAAGCACATTTTCCTGGGGTCTTTCCCACCCTTTTAGTATTTCATTTGTTCCTTCATATATTCTTATCTGGACAAAATGACAAGGCAGAAAAACTCACCACAAAAAAAAGAACAGGAGGCAGTACTGGAGGCTAGGGACCTAATCAATACAGACATTGGTAATATGTCAGATCTGGAATTCAGGACGACGATTCTCAAGGTTCTAGCCAGGCTCAAAAAAGGCATGGAAGATATCAAAGAAACCCTGTCCAGAGAAATAAAAGCCCTTTCTGGAGAAATAAAAGAACTAAAATCTAACCAAGTTGAAATTTTAAAAAGCTATTAATGAGTTGCAATAAAAAATGGAGGCTCCTACTGCTAGGATAAATGAGGCAGAAGAAAGAATTAGTGATATAGAAGACCAAATGACAGAGAATAAAGAAGCTGAGCAAAAGAGAGACAAATAACTACTGGACCATGAGGGGAGAATTGGAGAGATAAGTGATACCATATGATGAAACAACATTAGAATAATTGGGATTCCAGAGGAAGAAGAAAAAGAGAGGGGAGCAGAAGGTATATTGGAGAGAATTATCATAGAGAATTTCCCTAATATGGCAAAGGGAACAAGCATCAAAATCCAGGAGGTGCAGAGATTCCCCCTCAAAATCAATAAGAATAGGTCCACATCCCGTCACCTAACAGTAAAATTTACAAGTCCTAGTGACAAAGAGAAAAGCAGCCCAGGACAAGAAATCTGTAACATACAATGGTAAAAATATTAGATTGGCAGCAGACTTATCCACAGAGACCTGGCAGGCCAGAAAGAACTGGCATGATATATTCAGAGCACTAAACCAGAAAAACATGCAGCCAAGCATAGTATATCCAGCTAGGTTATCATTGAAAATAGAAGGAGAGATAAAAAGCTTCCAGGACAAACAAAAACTGAAAGAATTTGCAAACACCAAAACCAGCTCTACAGGAAATATTGAAAGCAGTCCTCTAAGCAACGAGAGACCCTAAAAATAGTAGATCAGTAAAGAACAGAGACAATATACAGTAACAATCACCTTACAGGCAAAACAATGGCACTAAATTCATATCTCTCAATAGTTACCCTGAATGTAAATGGGCTAAATGCCCCAATCAAAAGACACAGGGTTTCAGAATGGATTAAAAAAACAAAACCCATCAATATGCTGCCTACAAGAAACTCATTTTAGACCCAATGACACTTCCGGATTGAAAGTGAGGGGGTGGAAAACAATTTACCATGCTAATGAACATCAGAAGAAACCTGGGGTGGTAATCCTTATATCAGATCAATTAGATTTTAAGCCAAAGACTATAATAAGAGATGAGGAAGGACACTATATCATACTCAAAGGATCTGTCCAACAAGAAGATCTAACAATTTTAAATATCTATGCCCCTAACATAGGAGCAGCCAACTATATAAACCAATTAATAACAAAATCAAAGAAACAGATTGACAAGAATACAATAATAGTAGGGGACTTTAGGACTCCCCTCACTGAAATGGACAGATCATCCAAGCAAAAGATCAACAAGGAAATAAAGGCCTTAAATGACCCACTGGACCAGATGGACATCACAGATATATTCAGAACATTCCATCCCAAAGCAACAGAATACACATTCTTCTCTAGTGCCCATGGAACATTCTCCAGAATAGATCACATCCTGGGTCATAAATCAGGTCTCAACTGGTATCAAAAGATTGGGATCATTCCCTGCATATTTTCAGAGTACAATGCTCTGAAGCTAGAACTCAATCACAAGAGGAAATTTGGAAAGAGCACAAATACATGGAGACTCAACAGCATCCTTCTAAAGAATGAATGGGTCAACCAGGAAATTAAAGAAGAATTGAAAAAAAACCCTGGAAACAAATGATAATGAAAACACAACGGTCCAAAATCTGTGGGACACAGCAAAGGCAGTCCTGAGAGGAAAATATATAGCGATACAAGCCTATCTCAAGAAACAGGAAAGGTCTCAAATACACAACCTAACCCTACACCTAAAGGAGCTCGAGAAAGAACAACCAAGAAGGCCTAAACCCAGCAGGAGAAGAGAAATAATAAAGATCAAAGCAGAAATCAATGAAATAGAAACCAAAAAAACAATAGAACAAATCAATGAACCTAGGAGCTGGTTCTTTGAAAGAATTAATAAGATTGATAAACCCCTGGCGAGACTTATCCAAAAGAAAAGAGAAAGGACCCAAATAAATAAAATCATGAATGAAAGAGGAGAGATCACAACCAACACCAAAGAAATACAAACAATCATAAGAACATATTATGAGCAACTCTATGCCAACAAATTTGACAATCTGGAAGAAATGGATGCTTTCCTAGAGACATATAAACTGCAAAACTGAACCAGGAAGAAATGGAAAACCTGAATAGGCCCATAATCAGTAAGGAGATTGAAACAGTCATCAAAAATCTCCAAACAAACAAAAGCCCAGGGCCAGATGGCTTCCCAGGGGAATTCTACCAAACATTTAAAGAAGAATTAATTCCTATTCTCCTGAAACTGTTCCAAAAAATAGAAATGGAAGGAAAACTTCCAAACTCATTTTATGAGGCCAGCATCACCTTGATCCCCAAACCAGACAAGGATCCCATCAAAAAAGAGAATTACAGTCCAATATCCTTGATGAACACAGATGCGAAAATTCTCACCAAAATACTAGCCAATAGGATCCAACAGTACATTAAAAGGATTATTCACCATGACCAAGGGGGATTTATTCCAGGGCAGCAAGGTTGGTTCAACATCCGCAAATCAATCTATGTGATACAACACATTAACAAAAGAAAGAACAAGAACCATATGATACTCTCAATAGATGCTGAAAAAGCATTTGACAAAGTGCAACATCCCTTCCTAATCAAAACTCTTCAAAGTGTAGGGATAGAGGGCACATACCTCAATATTATCAAAGCCATCTATGAAAACCCCACTGCAAGTATCATTCTTTATGGAGAAAAACTGAGAGCTTTTCCGTTAAGGTCAGGAACACGGCAGGGATGTCCGATATCACCACTGCTATTCAACATAGTACTAGAAGTCCTAGCCTCAGCAATCAGACAACTAAAAGAAATTAAAGGCATCCAAATCGGCAAAGAAGAAGTCAAACTACCGCTCTTTGCAGATGATGTGATACTATATGTGGAAAACCCAAAAGGCTCCACTCCAAAACTGTTAGAGCTTGTACAGGAATTCAGTAAAGTGTCAGGATATAAAATCAATGCACAGAAATCAGTTGCATTTCTTTACACCAACAACAAGACAGAAGAAAGAGAAATTAAGGAGTCAATCCCATTTACAATTACACCCAAAACCATAAGATACCTAGGAATAAACCTCACCAAAGAGGCAAAGAATCTATACTCAGAGAACTATAAAGTACTCATGAAAGAAATTGAGGAAGACACAAAGAAATGGAAAAATGTTCCATGCTCATGGATTGGAAGAATAAATATTGTGAAAATGTCTATGCTACCTAAAGCTATCTACACATTTAATGCAATGCCTATCAAAATCCCATCCAATTTTTTCAAAGAAATGGAACAAATAATCCTAAAATTTATATGGAACCAGAAAAGACCTTGAATAGCCAAAGGAATATTGAAAAAGAAAGCCAAAGTTGGTGGCATCCCAATTCCAGATTCAAGCTCTACTACAAAGCTGTCATCATCAAGGCAGTATGGTACTGGCATAAAAACAGACACATAGATCAATGGAACAGACTAGAGAGCCCAGAAATAGACCCTCAACTCTATGGTCAACTAATCTTCGACAAAGCAGGAAAGAATATCCAATGGAAAAAAGACAGCCTCTTCAACAAATGGTGTTGGGAAAATTGGACAGCCACATGCAGAAAAATGAAATCAGACCATTTCCTTACACCACACACGAAAATAGACTCAAAATGGATGAAGGACCTCCATATGAGAAAGGAATCCATCAAAATCCTTGAGGAGAACACAGGCAGCAACCTCTTTGACCTCAGCCGCAGCAACTTCTTCCTAGGAACAACGCCAAAGGCAAGGGAAGCAAGGGCAAAAATGAACTATTGGGACTTCATCGAGATCAAAAGCTTTTGCATAGCAAAGGAAACAGTCAAGAAAACCAAAAGACAACTGACAGAATGGGAGAAGATATTTGCAAACAACATATCAGATAAAGGGCTAGTATCTAAAATCTATAAAGAGCTTAGCAAACTCAACACTCAAAGAACAAATAATCCAATCAAGAAATGGGCAGAGGACATGAACAGACATTTCTGCAAAGAAGACATCCAGATGGCCAACAGACACATGAAAAAGTGCTCCACATCACTGGGCATCAGGGAAATACAAATCAAAACCACAATGAGATGCCACCTCACACCAGTCAGAATGGCTAAAATGAACAAGTCAGGAAATGACAGATGCTGGCGAGGATGTGGTGAAAGGGGAACACTCCTACACTGTTGGTGGAAATGCAAGCTGGTGCAACCACTCTGGAAAACAGCATGGAGGTTCCTCAAAAAATTGAAAATAGAGCTACCTTATGATCCAGCAATTGCACTACTGGGAATTTACCTTAAAGATACAAACATAGTGATCCGAAGGGGCACATGCACCCGAATGTTTATAGCAGCAATGCCCACAATAGCCAAGTTATGGGAAGAACCTAGATGTCCATGAACAGATGAATGGATAAAGAAGAGGTGGTGTATATATATATACACACACACACACACACACACACACACACACACACACACACAATGGAATACTATGCAGCCATCAAAAGAAATGAAATCTTGCCATTTGTGATGACATGGATGGAACTAGAGGGTATTATGCTTAGGGAAATAAGTTATTCGGGGAAAGACAGCTATCATATGATCTCCCTGATATGAGGAAGTGGAGATGCAACGGGGGTGGGGGTTAAGGGGGTAGGAAAAGAATAAATGAAACAAGATGGGATCGGGAGGGAGACAAACCAAAAGAGACTCTTAATGTCATAAAACAAACTGAGGGGGGGGGGGGAGGGGTGTTGGGAAAGGGTGGGGGGGTTACATTATTTGTTTAAATAAAAAAAAATCTAGATACAGATCTTGCACTGTTTCCAAAAATTAACTCTAAATGGATCATGTCCCTAAATATAAAGTAAATGTACATGCCCCTAAATGTAAATGTAAGATGAAACAGGAGAAAATCTTAAAAAAAAAAAAAAGGAAAAAGAATAAATGAAACAAGATGGAATCGGGAGGGAGACAAACCAAAGGAGACTTTTAATGTCATAAAAGAAACTGAGGGGGGCAAGGGAGGAGGGGTGTTGGGAGAGGGTGGTGGGGTTACATTATATGTTTATAGAAAAATAAAATGGAAAAAAATAAAGCACTGTAGTCTGAAGATATGTGGGAATTTTCCCAATATTTTGGTACCAGTTAAGACCTCATATGTGAGACAGTATGTGATCTATTCTGGAAAATATTCCATGTGCACTTGAGAAGAATGTATATTCTGTTGCTTTAGGATGAAATGCTCTGAATATATCTGTGAAGTCCATCTGGTCCAGTGTGTCATTCAATGCCCTTGTTTCCTTGTTAATCTTCTGTTTAGATAACTTATCCATTGCTGTAAGTGGGATGTCAAATTCCCCTAGTATTATTGTATTATTGTCAATGAATTTCTTTAATTTTGTTATTAGTTGGTTTATATAATTGGCTGCTCCCAAGTTAGGGACTTAATATTTACAATTGTTAGATCTTCTTGTTGGATAGACCTGTTTATTATCATATAGTGTCCTTCTACACCTCTTATTATAGTCTTTGGTTTAAAATCTAGTTTGTCTGATATAAGGATTGCTACCCCATCTTTCTCCTCACATCCATTGGCATGATAAATGGTTCCCACCCCCTCACTTGCAATCTTGAGGTCTCTTTGGATCCAAAATGGGTCTCCTGGGGCTGCCTGGGTGGCTCAGTCGGTTAAAATGAGTCTCGTGGGGACGTCTGGGTGGCTCAGTTGGTTAAGCAGCTGCCTTTGGCTCAGGTCATGATCCCAGCATCCTGGGATCGAGTCCCACATCAGGCTCCTGGCTCAACAGTGAGCCTGCTTCTCCCTCTGCCTCTGCCTGCCACTCTGTCTGCCTGTGCTCACTCCTGTGCTCTCTCTCTATCTGACAAATAAATAAATTTTAAAAAAAATGAGTCTCCTGTAGACAGGATGGGTCTTGTTTTTTATCCAGTCTGTGTCTTTTGATTGTATGTCATTAGAATTGCGACCCTACCTTAATTTTGATGTCCATTAGCATGATAAATTATTCCCACTCCCTCACTTGCAATCTGGAGGTCTCTTTGAGTCTAAAATGAGGCTCTTGTAGACAGCATATGGATGAGTTTTTCTTTTTTATCCAGTCTGTCTTTTGATTGAGCATTTAGTCCATTTACATTCAGAGTAATTATAGAAAGATATGAACTTAGTGCAATTGGATTACTTGTAATGTTGCTGGTTCTGTAGATTGTCCCTGTTCCTTTGTGGCCGTTGTTACTTTTGGGCTCTCTCTTCGCTCAAAGGATCTCTTTTAATATTTCTTGCAGGGCTGTTTTAGTGATCACAAATCCCCTTAGCTTTTGTTTGTCCTGGAAACTCTTGATCTCTTCTATTCTGAATGACAGGCTTGCTGGATAAAGTATTTCTGGCTGCATATTTTTCTCATTTAGTACCTTAAATATATCATGCCAGTCCTTTCTGACCTGCCAGGTCTCATGGACAGGACTACTGCCAGTCTTAAGTTTCTATCCTTGTAGGGTAAAAACATCTTGTCCTGGGCTGCTTTCAGTATTTTCTCTTTATCTCTGAAATGTGCAAGTTTCACTATTATATGCAGAGGTGTTGACCTATTTTTATTGATTTTGAGGGGGATTCTCTGTGCCTCCTGGACTTGAATGCCTGTTTCCTTCACCAGATTAGGGAAGTTCTCAGCTATAATTTGTCCAAATAAACCTTTTCCTTCTCTCTCTTTATCCTCTTCTGGGACCCCTATTTTCTAGTTTCATTTAACTTTATTGCATTGCCAATCTCTTGAATACACCTTTGGTGATCCAGTAGTCATTTTTATCTTTTTTTCTCAGCTTCCTTCATCTCCATTTTTTTGTCTTTTGTATCACTGACTCTCTCTTCTGTCATTTATCCTAGCAGTGAGAGCTGCATCTGAGTAATAGCCTTTTTAATTTTGGCCTGATTAGATTTTAGGGTTTTTTTAAAAGATGTTATTTATTTATTTGACAGACAGAGATCACAGGTAGGCAGAGAGGCAGGCAGAGAGAGAGGAAGGAAAGCAGGCTCCCTGCTGAGCAGAGAGCCTGATGAGGGGCTCGAACCCACGGACCCTGGGACCATGACCTGAGCTGAAGGCAGAGGCTTTAAACCACTGAGCCACCCAGGTGCCCCAGATTTTAGTTCTTTTATATATCCAGAAATGGATTCTTTATGTCTTCTGTGCTTTTTTCAAGCCCAACTGGTGTCTTTATAATCATTGTTTTGAATTCTAGTTCTGACATCTTACTTATACCCATATTGATTAAATCCCGGGCTGTCAGTACTGCCTCTTGTTCTTTCGTTTGGGGTGAGTTTCTCTGTCTCGTTGTTATGTCCAGAAAAGAGGAGATGAAAGGGAAAGAAAAGACAAAAATATAAACACCACCACCAAAATACAAACCAACCAGAAGAAAAAAATGAAACAAAAAAAATGAGAAAAAAATCAAACAAAAGTAAAAGAGAACAAAACAATAAACTAGATCCTGGGTGTATTTTGATCTGTTTGTCAGAAGAAATTAGATCCTGGAGTAGGAAAGAGAGAAAAACTTGTATATATACAAAAATAAAATTGAATACAATGAAAGGAAACCAAAGATAAAAAATATATATCACAAAATATAAAAATAAAAACTGAAGAGACAAAGAATTGATCAAAAAAAGAAATAAAATAGCTGAAAATGAAAAAAAGTAAAAATGAAAGTCTCAAAGATAATAATTATAAAAAACCTACAAATGGTATATACTATTTTCCCCAACAACCGAAATTTTCAGTTCTCTATCATCATTAAACTTGTTGTTAGAGGGATGTTCCTGCTCATTTTCTGGAAGAGGGGTTGAGCTGATTCTCAGACGTCTTTGCCAAGACGGAATTCACCCCCCTTACAGGGGGCCAGGGTCAGTGTAAGTGGCTCCGGATTGCACCATGTGGTGCTGTTTTGCTCCCAGAAGTCTTTCAGCACCAATTGGGGGTGATGAAAATGGCAGTGCCTCCATATCTAGCTCCAGAGCTGAAAGCTCCTGCCCCCCACTCTTCAGTGAGCCCTCACAGAAAAGCAGTCAATCACTTTTGCCTCCCTGATTTCTGTCCAAACTTGGTGTTCACCCAGCCTGTGACCAAGTGTTTTTATCTTGGACACACAACCTCCTTTTGAGTCTCCAAACTTTATGAACTCCTGTGGTGCACACCCATGCTCCTCCCAGAGGAGGGAGTGGGGATCTTACCATGCTGCCTATTGCTGGGCAGATGCTTGGAGAGCATTCACCTGATGGTGCAGTCACTCATGGTTTACAGAAACACCAAGCAGAGAGTTAGAGCCTAGACTTCCTGTTTGCATCTGGCTTCCCCTCTACAACACTTGCAAACTCTGCCACACTTTGGCACCCCCATTCTTTTTGTGACCCTGGGGATCCTGAGGCCATACTATCCCACCTTGGATTCTGCCCTACTTTGCCACTTGGGCCCCTTTCAGGGAGGAATGTCCCCCTCTGGAGCAGATTTCTGAAAGTTCCAAGTTTGCACTCTGCTGCTTATAATACTTTCCCATAGCCAGCTTAAGGCAGCTCTCTCTCACCACAGTTTATCTTCCAATATATTGCCTTGGACTCACATCTCCATACCTCCTATCTTACAAAAAGTGGTCACTTTTCTATTTGTAGAATTGTAGCAATCCAACAGAGCACTGAAAGAATCATTCACCATGATCAAATGGGATTTATTCTTGGGTTACAAGGGTGGTTCAATATTCACAAATCAATGTGATACACCATATTAATGAAAGAAAGGATAAGAACGATATGATTCTTTTAATAGATGCAGAAAAAAACATTTGACAAAGTACAATATCCATTCATGATTTTTTAAAAAACCCTCAACAAGTGGGGATAGAGAGGACATACTTCAACATAATAAAAGCTATATATGAAAAACCCACAGCTAATATCATCCTCAATGGGGAAATACTGAAAAGATTTTCCTCTATGGTCAGGGATAAGACAGGGATGTCCCCTCTCACCATTGTTATTTAACAAATACTGGAAATCCTAGCCTTGGCAATCAGACAACAATAACAAAAATAAAAGGCATCCATCCATGTCGTCGCAAGTGGTAAGATTTCATTTCTTTTGATGGCTGCATAGTATTCCATCGTATATATATACCACATCTTCTTTATCCATTCATCTGTTGATGGACATCTAGGTTCTTTCCATAACTTGGCTATTGTGGACATTGCTGCTATAAACATTCGGGTACACGTGCCCCTTTGGATCACTACGTTTGTATCTTTAGGATAGATACCCAGTAGTGCAATTGCTGGGTCATAAGGTAGCTCTATTTTCAATTTTTTGAGGAACCTCCATGCTGTTTTCCAGAGTGGTTGCACCAGCTTGCATTCCCACCAACAGTGTAGGAGGGTTCCCCGCTAGAGCGTATTATGCTTAGCGAAATAAGTCAACTGGAGAAAGACAACTACCACATGATCTCCCTGATATGAGGAAGTGGAGATGCAACGGGGGTGGGAGTTAAGGTGGTAGGAAAAGTAAAAATGAAAGAAGATGGGATCGGGAGGGAGAAAAACCAAAAGAGACTCTTAATGTCATAAAACAAACAAAGAGGGGTTGGGTGAGGGTGGTGGGGTTACATCATATGTTTAAATAAAGCTTAAATAAAGTAAAAAAAATGATAAAAAAAATAAAAGGCATCCAAATGAGCAAGGAAGAAGTCAAACTTACACTATTTACAGATGACATGATACTCTATATAGAGAACATGAGAGACTTCACCAAAAAATTGTGAGAACAGTTACCCAAATTCAGTAGAGTCACAGGATACAAAAATCAACATCCAGAAATCTGTTGCATTTCTAGACACTCGTAATGAAACAGCAAAAAGAGAAATAAACCCCATTTATAATTGCACCAAAACCCATAAGACACATAGGAATAAACCTAACCAAAGAAGTGAAAGACCTGTATTCTCAAATTTATAAAACACTGATGAAAGAAATGGAAGAGGAAAGACATTGGAATGGAAAAACTTGCCATGCCCATGGATCAGAAGAACAAGCATTGTTAAGTTGTCTATACTACCCAACGCCATCTACACATTATATGCAATCCCAATCAAAATACCACTATCATTTTTCACAGAGCTAGAACAAACAATCCTAAAATTTGTGTGGAACCACAAAAGACCCCAAACAAGCAAGGCTGGAGGCATCACAATTCCAGACCTCAAGTTATATTACAATGTTGTAGTGATCAGGACAGTATGGTACTGGGACAAATACAGACACATAGATCAATGGGACAGAATATATATATAAAAAAAAACAGAAATAAACCCACAATTATATGGTCACTAACTCTTCAACAAAGCAGGAAAGAATATCCAATGGAAGACAGTATTTTCAACAAATAGTGTTGGTAAAACTGGACAGCAACATGAAGAATGAAACCGGATCATTTTCTTACACTGTACACAAAAATAAATTCAAAATGGGTTAAAGACCAAAGTCTGAGATTGGGGAATCATTAAAATCCTAGAGGAGATCACATGCAGTAACCTCTTTCACACTGGCCTTTATAATTTCTTACTAGATATGTCTCCTGAGTCCAGGGAAACATAATAAAAAATAAACTACTGGGACTTCATCAAAATAAAAAGCTTCTGCACAGTGAAGGAAACAATCAAGAAAACTAAAAGACATCCTACAGAATGGAAGATATCTGCAAATTACACAGCTGATAAATAGTATCCAAATATGGGACTTCATCAAAATAAAAAGCTTCTGCACAGTGAAGGAAACAGTCAAGAAAACTAAAAGGCATCCTACAGAATGGAAGATATCTGCAAATTACACAGCTGATAATAGTATCCAAATATGGGAAAGCTTCTGCACAGTGAAGGAAACAATCAAGAAAACTAAAAGGCATCCTACAGAATGGAAGATATCTGCAAATTACACAGCTGATAAATAGTATCCAAATATATAAAGAACCTATCAAATTCAACACCCAAAAAATGAATAATCCAATTAAAAAATGGACAGAAAACATAAAGAGACATTTCCCCAAAGAAGATGTACGATCAACAGATACATGAAAATATCCTCAACATCACTTGTCATCAGGGAAATACAAATCAAAACTACATTGAGATATCACCTCACATCTGCCAGAATGGCTAAAATTAACAACATAAGACACAACAGTTCTTGGCAAGGATGTGGTGAAAGGGGAACTCTCTTTAACTGTTGGTGGGAATGCAAGCTGGTGCTGTTTCTGTTCTGTTACCTCCATTCTGTTACCATGGGAAACAGTATGGAGGTTCCTCAAAAAGTTAAAAATATAACTACCCCTATGATCCAGCATTTTTTAACAGATTTACCAGAAAATACAAAAATATTAATACAAAGTGATACATGCACCTTATGTTTATAGCAGCATTATTTACAATACCTAAGTTATGAAAGCAGTCCAAATGTTCGTGGACTGGTGAATGGATAAAGAAGATGTAGTATATGTATACATATATATATATGTATACATATATGTACATATATACACACACACCATTATATCCATACCATATATCCATTCACCAGTCTGTGAATGGATAAATAAAAAAACATTATACGTATGTATGTATGTATGTATGTATACATACATACATACATACAATGGAATATCACTCAGCCATAAAAAATAAGATCTTGTCATTTGCAACAACATGGATGGAGCTAGAGAGTATTATGCTAAGCAAAATAAGTTAATCAGAAAAAGACAAATACCATATAACTCACTCCTATGAGGAATTTAAGAAACAAATGGAGAGAAGGAGGGAGAGAAAAAGAGAGAGAAAAAAGATAGAGAGACCTCATGGTGAACAAACTGATGGTTACCAGATGGGATGTGGGTGCGGGGATGGGCAAAATAGTTGATGGGGAATAAGGAGTACACTTGTCAGGCACTGGGTGTTGTATGGAATTGTTGAAACACTATATTGTACAATCCAAACTAATACAGCACTATATATTAACTATATTGAAATTAAAAAAAAAGAATATCCCCTAGCAAGGGGCCTCATTACATAGTGACATATTGTCTATCAGTAGGTCAAAGGCAGCCACTTTATTTCCCCCATTCTTTAAATAGCTAGTAACTTTAAATACTGTAACTTTAAAGTAACTTTAAATAAAAAAATAAATAAAAATAAAAACTTAAGATATTTTTTAGCACCAATGAAATACATGCCTGTATCTGGAATCCTGTTGTACAAAGAAAAAATGTATATCTACACACTAAACTCTTCCATGGCATGTGAGGTAGTCATAATTCATTCATTCATTCATTCATGCATGCATGCATGAATTTTTGTCTCTCCCTGCTCCCTGTTGCTTTCTGAACATCTATGATCACATTTATATAAGCTAAAATTAAAATTAGCTTTATATAAAGCTAAAATATACCAGTTTGTCCTGTATAGTCCCATTATTAGACTCCTTTTACTCTCAAGGTATATTACAGTTTGGTCTATAAAGATATTATATGATAGACATCCTCATGATGAGAAGACAGTTCTAGAGTTCTTTTGTTGGTGTTTACATATATCCATGTGGGTAACAGAGTATCATAAATCATACACAAAGAAATGATGATAATAATTATTATTATTAATGGTAGTAATAATTCCAGTTCATTGTGATATGCTAGTCAATGTCCTGGTTTTGTTAATGTATTCTAGTTATATAAAGTGGTACCACTGGAGGAACCTGGATGAGGTATAAATTATCTTTCAGTACTATTTTTTAAATTTCTTATAGTTTATAATTATTTCAAAATAAAAATTTTATATATATCTAAATTCCAGTTTGGGCAATAAATTATATGACCTCTCAGCTAAATGTACATAGTTTAGTCACACTTAACCCCCTTTCTTAACTTTACAGTTACTTCATGCAACTTCCCTGATAGTGCAGCCACTCTGGAAAACAGCATGGAGTTTCCTCAAAAAGTTGAAAATAGAGCTACCTTATGAACCAGCAATTGCACTACTGGGTATTTACCACAAAGATACAAATGTAGTGATCCAAAGGGGCACCTGCACCCCAGTATTCATAGCAACAATGTCCACAATAACCAAACTATGAAAATAGCCCAGATTTCCACTGACAGATGGATGGATAAAGAAGATGTGATACACACACACACACACACACACACACATACACATATACATACACTGGAATATTATGCCACCATTAAAAAATGAAAGCTTGCCATGTGCAATGACATGATTGGAACTTTAGGGTATTATGCTAAGCAAAATAAGTCAATCAAAGAAAAACAATTATCATATGATCCCACTCATATGTGGAATTAAGAAACAAGACAGAGAATCATAGGGGAAGAGAGAAAAAAAATAAAACAAGATGAAACCAGAGAGAGAAACAAATCATAAGAGACTCTTAATCATAGGAAAAAAGCTGAGGACTGCCAAAGGGGAGGGGGTGGAGGGATGGGGTAACTGGGTGATGGACAATGGGGAGGATAAGTGTTATAATGAGCACTGGTTATTATAAAAGACAGATGAATCACAGACCTATACCCCTGAAACAAATAATACAGTATATGTTTAGTAATTGAATTTAAATTTAGAGAAAAAAAGAAAAAAAAAGAAATGGTTTTTAAGTTTTTGGAGTCAGGATTTAAACTCAGAATGGATGGCAAAGCCAGTGCTCTTTGCCTTATAGTGAGACCTCCTGACTACCAGCTTGGGAAACAAAGGAAAGGATCCATGAAACCATATTTAAGTTTTGAAAATTAAAGTAACTCTATTCAAAAAGGTGCACCACTTTGGAAGACATTTTGGCAATTTTTAAATAAAGGCAAATACAGGCTTGCTATACAGCACAACAATCTTGCTCCTAGCTAGTTACCCAACTGATGTGAAAATAGGTCCATTTGATTCTTTTTGATGCTACATCAATCTTAAAACTTCTGCATAGCAAAGGAAACAATGAAAAGGCATCCTATTGAATGGGAGAAAATATTTGTAAATATCTAATGAAGTTATATATCCAAAGAAATGATATCCGGATCTCAAAAATACATCTTCACTCCTGTGTTCATTGCAGCACATTAATTACAATAGTCGAGATATAGAAACAACCCAAAAGTCCATCAACAGATAAATGAATGAAGAAAATGTAATGTATACATACAATGGAATATAATTGTATGTTGATTGTATGTTGTATGTTGATCATTGTATGAACTAAAGGCCATTAGGCTAAGTGAAAAAACCCACTCACAGAAGGACAAATAGTCCATGATTCCGTTTTAGATAGGAGGTATTTAAATAGCCACACTAGCAGACAAGAAAAATTGAATAGTGCTTGTCAGGGGCCAGGGGAATGGAGAAGGAAATGGAGAATTATTTTTTTTCAATGGGTATAAGATGTTTTTGTTACATAAGATGAGTAAGTTCTAAAGATCTGATGTACAATATAGTGCCTACAGTCAACAATATAGTATTGTACACTCTAAAATATGTAAAGAGGATAGATTTCATGTTAAGTGTTCTTATCAAAAAAGAAAAGAAAAACCACAAAAGTACAGAAGGAAATCCTTGGAGATTAAGGATATATGTAATATCTTGGTTATGGTGATAGTATCATGGATATAGGGGTAAGTCTATATTTATCAAGATGTATACAGTAAATGTGTGCAATTTTTATCACTTATACTTCTGTAAAGCTAAAAAACAAATGGAGTATAAGGACAGTGAAAGCTTGGGGAAATAGAGTTCATATTTTTGCAGGTTGATTGAAGTGCTCATAGAGCACCAAGGTGAGATGTCTACTGTGAAGGTGAAAATAAAAATTGGGAACTGGTGAAAGATCTGCAGATAGAGATGTGGAGGTAAGAAGAATATATGAAAGGATTAAAATAATGGATTTAGAGGCCATCAGCTAGGGGAGACAATAGGAAAAAAAACATCCAAAGTTGGGATTCTAGACAATGCCATACATGGGGTTAAGACTGAAAAATCAATTGCTTTGCCCCTTATTGCTGAGGTGGGGGAAAAGGGAGAAGAAATCCTAAAATTAGACAGTCTGAGAAATTAAGCTCAATATTGACCAATTCTGGGACTTTGGCAAGTCCATCAAATTCCACATTTTCAATCTTTAAGATGGTGATAAGATTCCTTTGTGGAATCATCATAAGAGTAAAATAAGATCATGGATGTAAAACCTGTTTTAAAATTCCAAAATACTAAGCAGAAGGGAGACACCCTTAAACAGTAAGGCTGTTAACCAGGCTCTGGCTTTCCCATACCTGTGGGAGTAAACTGTAAAGTCCTAGGTATGCATTAGCTCCCAGGTAAAGACAAACTAAACTATTGTAGCAAATGAGATAGAACATCCACTTTAGGTTCAGGTCAGGTCAGAATGTAGACATGAAGATAAATCAGAGGAGAAAAGGTTAAAAGATGGAATGATGTGAACCTGTGTTTGGGAAGAGGTAAAAATCTGCATTCAATGATGAAAGTCTAGTTTATCAGAGGTAAGCAGAGGGGCGAGATGCTTGAGTTTTAGTCAATATTGATCTGGGAGAGCAGGGTATTATTTAAAGCAGAGTTGTAGTTTGAAAAAAATAAGCACATGATATATTAGTTGTTTAACAACTGGAGACAGAAAGATCAATTAAAAGCTTAAAAATAATGCTTCTTCAGTCACCTGAGAATAACAAAGAGAAAGACCTTGTTGGCAGGTCACTGAGACCCCCTTTTGGAGTACAACTCCACAACTCCACTTCTTTTATGTATTGAACCATTATTTAGTAAGTCATTTTATTTTATTTATGTATTTTTATTATGTTCAATTAGCCAACATATAGTACATCATTCGTTTTTGATGCAGTGTTCAATGAGTTATTAGTTGTGCATAATACCCAGTGCTCATCACAACATGTGCTCTCCTTAATATCCATCACCCGGTTACCCCTTCTCCCCAACCCTCTCCCTTCTGTAACCCTCATTTTGGTTCCAAGTCCAGAGTCTCTCATGGTTTGTTTCCCTCTCTGATTTCTTCCCATTCAGAGTTCCCTCCTGCCCATATGATTCTCCATGCTATTTCTTATGTTCCACATATGAGTGAAACCATATGATAATTGTCTTTCTCTGCTTGGCTGACTTCACCCAGGATAATCCTCTCCAGTTACATCCATGTTGATGCAAATGGTAGGTTTTCATCCTTTCTGGTGGCTGAGTAATATTCCATTGTATATATGAACCACATCTTCTTTATCCATCCATCTGTTGAAGGACACCTCAGTTCCTTCCAGTTTGGATATTATGGACATCACTGCTATGAAAAATAGGGTGCATGTACCCCTTCTTTTTCACTACATCTATATCTTTGGGGTAAATACCCAGTAGGGGAATTGTTGGTTGTAAGGTAGCTCTATTTTTAACATCTTGAGGAACCTCCATACTGTTTTGCAGAGTGGATGTACCAACTTGCATTAACACCAACAGCGTAAGAGGGTTCCCCTTTCTTCTCCACATCCTTGCCAACATTTGTTGTTTACTGTCTTGTTAATTTTTGCCATTTTAACTGGTGTAAGGTGATATCTCATTGTGGTTTTGATTTGTATTTCCCTGATGGTTAGTGATGTTGAACATTTTTTCATGTGTCTGTTAGCCATTTGTGTTTTCTTTGGAGAAGTGTCTGTTCATGCCTTCTGCCCCATTTCTTGACTGAATTGTTTTTCAGGTGTTGAGTTTGACAAATGACATTACAGATAAAGGGCTGGTATCCAAGATCTATAAAGAACTTATCGGGACGCCTGGGTGGCTCAGTTGGTTAAGCGGCTGCCTTCGGCTCAGGTCATGATCCCAGGGCCCTGGGATCGAGTCCCACATCGGGCTCCTTGCTTGGCAGTGAGCCTGCTTCTCCCTCTGCCTCTGCCTGCCACTCTGTCTGCCTGTGCTTGCTCCTGCGCTCTCTATCTGACAAAAAAAAAAAAAAAAAAAAGAAGAACTTATCAAACTCAACATCTGAAAAAAACCCACAAATAATCCAGTTAAGAAATGAGGCAGAAGACATGAACAGACACTTTTCCAAAGAAAACATACAAATAGCTAACAGACACATGAAAAAGTGTTCAAAATCACTAACCATCAGGGAAATACAAATCAAAACCACAATGAGATACCACCTTACACCAGTTAAAATGGCAAAAACTAACAAGATACCAGCCCTTTATTTGTAATGTCATTTGCAAATATCTTCTCCCATTCCATATATTGCCTTAGTTTTGTTAACTGTTTCCTTTGCTGTGCAGAAGCTTTTTATCTTGACAAAATCCCAAAAGTTCATTTTTGCTTTTGTTTCCCTTGCCTTTAAAGAGGTATCTTGAAAGAAATTGCTGTGGCCAATGTCAAAGAGATTACTGGCTATGTTCTTCTCTAGGATTTTGATGGATTCCATCTCATGTCGAAGTCTTTCATCCATTCTGAGTTTATTTTTATGTATAGTGTAACAGAATGGTCCAGTTTCATTCTTCTGTGGCTGTCCAATTTTCCCAGCACCATTTATTGAAGAGACTGTCTTTTTTGCATTGGATATTCTTTCCTGATATGTCAAAGATTAGTTGACCATAGAGTCAAGAGTCCATTTCTGGTATCATAAAAACCATCTATGAAAAGCCCACAGTGAATATCATTCTCAAAGAGAAAAATCTGAGAGCTTTTCCTTAAGGTCAGGAACACCACAGGGATGCCCACTCTCACCACGTTTGTTCAACATATTACTAAAAGTCCTAGCACCAGCAATCAGAAAACAAAAGAAATAAAAGGCATTAAAATTGGCAAAGAAGGGACGCCTGGGTGGCTCAGTTGGTTAAGCAGCTGCCTTCGGCTCAGGTCATGATCCCAGCATCCTGGGATCAAGTTCCACATCGGGCTCCTTGCTCGGCAGGAGCCTGCTTCTCCCTCTGCCTCTGCCTGCTGCTCTGTCTTCCTGTGCTCGCTCTCTCTCTCTCTAACTAATAAATAAAATCTTAAAAAAAAATTTATAAAATTGGCAAAGAAGAAGTCAAACTCTCTCTCTCTTCACAGATGACATGATACTTTATGTGGAAAATCCAAAAGACCCCATCTCAAAATTACTAGAACTCATACAGCAATTCAGCAACGTGGCAGGATACAAAATCAATGCACAGAAATCATTGCATTTCTATATACTAACAATGTAACTGAAGAAAGAGAAATTAAAGAATCAATTCCATTTAAAATAGCACCAAACCCCATAAGATACCTAGGAATAAACCTAGCCAAAGAGGTAAAGGAGATCACTTATGAAAGAAATTGAGAAAGCCACAAAGAGATGGAAAAACATTCCATGTTCATGGATTAGAAGAATAAACATTATTAAAATGTCTATGCTGCCCAAAGCAATCTACACTTTCAGTGGAATCCCTATCAAAATACAATCAACATTTTTCACAGAGCTAGAACAAACAATCCTAAAATTTATATGGAAACAGAAAAGACCCCAAATTTCCAGGGGAATGTTGAAAAACAAAACCAAAGCTGGGGGCATCACAGTCCCTGACTTCAAGCTATATTACAAAGCTGTAATTATCAAGACAGCATGGTATTGGCACAAAAACAGACACACAGATCAATGGAACAGAATAGTATGTCATTTTAACAAAAAATGTCATAGTGAAAAAAGGCCTGGGTCAATATTCTGATATTAATATCAATGTATCTACTTGATAAAATAATGCAAAAGTCCTCATCTTTACCATTATACAAGCAAGGTAATTTTCTTCTTGAAAAGAATTCTTCCCAGGGCCCCCTTCATGTCTCTGTTCCTCAGGCTGTAGATGAAGGGGTTCAGCATGGGGGTGACCACAGTGTACATCATGGCCATGACAATCTCCTTAACAGTGGAATTATTAGTTGATGGGCACAAGTAGAGACCAATAACTGTCCCATAGAAGAGAGACACCACAGAGAGGTGGGAGCCACAGGTGGAGAAGGCTTTGTGAGTACCCCTAGCAGAAGGGACCTTGAGGATGGAGGACACAATCCGTGCATAAGACATGATGATGAGCAGGAACGGGATGACGAGAATGAGCCCTCCCATGAAAAATATCACCAACTCATTATCTCGAGTGTCAGAGCAGGCCAGCTTCAGCAGAGCAGACATATCACAGAAAAAGTGGGGGACTTTGTTGTCTGCACAAAACCACAATCTGGCCATGAGCAGCGTGTGTAACATAGCATGGAACATGGTCAGCACCCAGGAAAGCACCACCAGGGAGAGACAGAGCTTGGGGTTCATGAAGCTGGTGTAGTGCAGAGGGAAGCAGATGGCCACATAGCGGTCATAGGCCATGGCCACCAGGAGGAAGCTCTCTAGATCTGCAAAAAACAGGAAGAAGTACATCTGGGTCAGGCAGCCAGCATAGGGAATGGAGGAGACTTGGCTCTGCATCGTTTGCAACAACTTGGGAATGGTCACAGAAGAGAAGCAGAGGTCAGAGAAGGATAAATTGCTGAGGAACAAATACATGGGCGTGTGGAGGTGGGAGTCCAGGCAGATGAGGATGATGATGAGAAGATTCCCTAGGACAGTGGTAACATACATGGCCAGGAACAGGACATAGAACAGGTCTCGCTGATCTGGATCAATGGGCAGGCCCAGGAGGACAAATTCTGAGATGACAGTTTGATTCTTTCTTGTCATGCTCTGTGTCCAGTATATTTTGTCTATTATAAACCTGAATAAAAATGAACAATTTCTATGATACACGGTAAGTTGTTCTTCAATAATTGATCTCATTATCCAGGACAACATTCTGTAACCACAAATCACTAAATCCAATCACTTTCAGACTTGTTTTTTTCATTTCTCACTCATTACCATTTAACAATATTGACTCCTCCCTCTCTTATCTTCTGTGTGATAATCCTGGTTCTCAGCCCTTCATTCTCAGTAACTGTGATTGGTGTCTTCTATAACAGTATCTTATGTATTGGTATTTTCTTGGGTTTTTCCCTAAATACTGTTCTCTTATAATGCCACATATGCAGCCCTAAAAGAATGGCCTATTCCCATGGCATAAATTACCATCTAAATCTCATTGATAAACCTCTATCACCTCAGAAACTATATCATAAATTGTGTAGTGATTATCTCTTCATATACAATCACAAGCATCTTTGGTTCAACAGATCACAAATAAAACTCATGATCTCACCCTGTCCCCCTCCCAATCTGTGCTTCTACGTCTCTCACATTTCAGTAAAAGAAATCCAGGCACAAGTCATACACCTGAGAGTTTTCTTTCCTTCCATCCTCTCTCATCCTCAATATCCAATCTGCCAACACATCGTAAAGATTCAGCCACATTAAACCTTTTTCTCATTCATCCATTCTTTATCTCAACCATCACTACCCTGACTGGGCTGACATCATGTCTTGTCTGTACTATTGGAACAACCTCTTTTCTCTTCACCTTTCTCCCTCCTTCCACACTTGAACATTTTCTCCTTCTGGACGCCTGAGTGGCTCTGTCCATTAAGCATCTGCCTTCAGCTCAGGTCATGATCCCAGAGTCCCAGGATAAAGTTCCACATCAGGCTCCCCACTCAGTGCAGTGTCTGCTTCTCCTTCTGACCTCCCCCACTCATGGCCTCTCTCTTTCACTTTCACAAATAAATCTTTTAAAAAACAAACAACAGGGGGGCCTGGGTAGCTCAGTGGGTTAATGCCTCTGCCTTCGGCTCAGGTCATGATCTCAGGGTCCTGGGATAGAGCCCCTCGTTGGGCTCTCTGCTCAGTGGGGAGCCTGCTTCTCCCTCTCTCTCTGCCTGCCTCTCTGCCTACTTGTGATCTCTGTCTGTCAAATAAATAAATAAAATCTTTTAAAAAAATAAAAAACAACAACAAAAAACACTCTCTCCTTCAATATCCTTCACTCATACTGTGGCATTCTAAGATGAAAATCTGAATCATCATTCTCCCTAACGTCTTCATGGATTCTCATTGCTCTTAAGATAAAAGTCAAGGGATGCCTGGATGGCTCAGTCACTTAAGCATCTGCCTTTGGCTCAGATCATTATCCCAGAGTCCTGGGATTGAGTACTGCATTGGGCTCCTTGCTCTGCAGGGAGCCTGCTTCTCCCTCTGCCTCTCCCACTTGCTCATTCTCTTTCTCACTCTCTCTCTCAAATAAATAGATAAAATCTCATTTTAAAAAGATAAAAAGCAAAATTCCTCTCAAAGGAATTGCACAAAAGATGCTTCAACATCTTGCTGACTTCCACAGCTTCACCTAGCCCCATAGTGACACTCACATTCACCTCCCCAGAAATGCTGGGCTTGAAAGGCACAATTTCTTGCCTCCAGTCTTTTCTACTTGCTGTTCCCCCTGCCTAGCGTCTTCCATCCTCTGCTCCCTCTTCACCTGGTTTGTTCCTACTTACCCTTCAGCCATATTACATGTCATTTACTCAGCTGTATCTCTCCTGGCCCCCTTCCCCAGACCAAGTAAGAACCTGCTACTATGTTTTCCAGGCATTCCATACTTGTCCCTCAAGCACTGAATGCCCAAGGGATTGTTTACAGCTGTTCTCCCTATTGGATTGTAAACATGCAGGAAAGGCCATGTCTGCCTTCATGACTGCAGAAGTGTCAGCACCTGGCACAGTGCCTTGATATAGCCAATGTTTTGTAAATATTCATTGGCTGTGCTTCAGGCTGAGACATGCATTCCTTCAACTTTAGAGATAGCAAACTTCTATTATTATTTACCTCTACTAAATCATCTTAGAACAAAAATTAATACCTTTCAGCACTTTATTATAGAATTGCCTGACATAACCTTGTACACACGGAAAATTTTAACTTCAACTACGCTGCTCTTAACCTAAATAGCCCACCCAGTATACATCCACACCATCACTATTTCCTTTTGCTGTATCCACAGGATTCAGCGATATTGCTGTAAAAAAAAAAAAAATGAACCTGATGGATTTAGTAATTTGGGGATAAAAGGAAGAAACAAAGGTAATTTCTGGACTTGAGATCTTATATAGCAATATTTATGAATATTATCATTAAAAAAAGACAAAATGTAACTGGTGAACTGATGTAACTGGTGTAACTGATGGTGAACATCAGTCAAAATATTTCTAGAATGTAGGGAAGTCTCAGGAGGCAGGGAGATGAAGAAGAGGAGGATTATCATACCTGAAGAACCTATCCTGAAGAATGTCATACAACCTGGGAAAACAAGACTCTTGGGTTGGAAGGGCCCTAATGGACCAGCTCATTCACCCTCTGCCCAACCTACCCAGTACACCTGAGAGTGACACCAGCACACTAACTTAAGGTCCTGTTTCCCTTTATTTACTAAGACATGTCAAGTGACAGCTTTTGTAGTCATCACCTGTGTCTGCAACATCCCTTCTCACATCTCCCATTCTATACATCCCTGGGCCTAAGGGGCCCTGGATCCCAGAGGAGTCTAGATCCTAAAGGAACTCATTTAAAGACACAGAAATTACCCAGAACCCTGAGGACAAATGTTCTGAGTCCTGGATCAATGACTTATTACATCACTGATCACACCTGACTATACTTTGGGGGAAGGTGGGGAAGGAGAGTTCATAATATGGATGCTTAATCACTCCCTGTTTAGGGAATGGACAGTAGTCCCATGGGGCTGGAGCCTGCCTTTTGGGAGGTAAAGGAGGATGCTTGGAGAAGCCATAGAAAGGAACAGGGACAAGGCTATGAATATCCTAAAATATCTTACAGGGTAAAAGGCTTTATCTTGTGGGCAAGAAGTCATCAGTGGTCTTTGAACAAAG
The DNA here is from genome assembly GCA_003697995.1 of Taxidea taxus jeffersonii. Classification (NCBI taxonomy): domain Eukaryota; kingdom Metazoa; phylum Chordata; class Mammalia; order Carnivora; family Mustelidae; genus Taxidea; species Taxidea taxus. Next base: position 494,721 of record ML104638.1, on the reverse strand, counting down.
TGCCATGAAAGACACATATTTTGGAAAAATTCCCAGGGTGGCATAATCTCTCACTACAACCCAGTTTCTCATAAACATACTCAAGGGGAGAGATAAACCTGCAGCTAATAAAGATTAGATTTCTATGACCCAATCATATGCAGATGCATAGGAAGTACTGGAATAAAATGTAACTCTCCCAGATAATTTCAATTTTTCTTCATGCAGTGATAGAAAAGAAACCCAGATTTTCATTCCATTGAGGTATGTTTAGCTTCTTACATCTGTAGGAAACCTTAATAGTACCCTGCCACCACTATCCACATGTGTCAGATTACCTCCTAGTTTCCAGTTGTTTCTTACTCTGTATTGATCATAAGACCATAGCTAATATTTATAACTCCTTCTTCCGTATTTCCTCTACGTGTATCACTTTAGCTACATGGTTTCTTTACATTCAACTTTCATTCCTTGGGAGTCCAAATCCTCAGTGTTAATGTCTTTATTGGGTCAGTATGGTTTTCCATTATCTTTTACTAAGGAGGACTCCAAAAAACCTCCTGGATATCAGGCATGGTCTTTCCTCATTGTGTAGAGAAATCCAATTTTCTATTGTTAATTTAGATTTAATTACTCCAGACAGTACGGTAGCTCCTTTCTTTTTTTTTTTTTTTAAGATTTTATTTATTTATTTGACAGACAGAGATCACAAGTAGGCAGAGAGGCAGGCTGGTTCAGTAACACAAAAAACCTAAAATGGCCAAGTGGCAGTCTCAGCTTCCCATAGAATAGAACCATTAAAGCAATCCTGGTAAAAATATTCTTTAGGAGCTGTACCAGAAACTACTTGTGCAGCACTTCAGATTCTCTCAGACATCTTTTATTCCAGCTACAGCTGCAGTAACCAGTTCTGCAGACTTTAACCAGCTTCACAGAGATATAATCTAACTATATTACCTCAGGCCTGCTCCACCTGATTATTGCATCCTGTCATAGGGTTTTTCTGCTTCCACAGAGTAGAATGTCACAGGTAGCCAGTTTAATACTGATACGTACACACCTGAAAATGTAAGGGAGTTCAGGACCCATGTGCCAACCCTTAAAAAAAACAAGTGGTGGGAGCTAAGGAATATATGCCTCCCATTTTCACTAAGATGGAAGGTTCTATGATGCATTTCAACAAGCCTTATTCACCAGTAGTGGTCAACTTAATAAACCACCCCAGTTATTGGTTGTTCTTTCTTCATTATTTATACCCTTCTGTCTCTTCCTGTGAGATAACAGTACCAAAAAAAATACTAGCAAATAATAAGATTTTGTTTGCATTTTGAGCAACCCAGACTATAACAGAAAGTAAGATCGCTATACCAGCAACCTAAAATTGTCAGGGTAGGAAGCAAAAATTTTGTGAGGTCATTATTTGGTGTAATAATGACAAAAGTCAGTCCTGCTACCACCTCTTGATTCCTAGACCCATATATCATGGCTATGGGAGAAGTAGGACCATGTATGAGTTCCTGGTTCATATTCTATAGAAGTATACCTCAGTCTTTGGGGATGTGATCTCCCAACTGCCATCACAACTTTGGTATAAAGTAACTGCGAAGCCAGAAAAGAACTTTCTATCATCCTCTGCATCCTCCTTTCACGTACCTTCCAAGGGAGTTCTCCATCTTAATTGATTGCTTTTGAAGCTGGAGACTATTACTCCCCTCATCTGTTTTATAGAGGGGTGAGCAATTGAGATCTTAAAAATGAGGGCAGGGAGAGGAGGTAGGAAAGACCAGAGTGCAGATGCATTTTAGAAGGACAGATATAAGAAAATAGAGAATTAAGTGTAAATTATATACAAATATATAAAATATTACATATGCACATTAATTATTTGAAATAATTAAATGAACTGCACAGATTAGCAGTTCTTATATAATGCTTAGTAACAGTACCAATAGTGGGCACCCTTGTCTTATTCCTGATTTTAGTGGGAATGTCCCTATATTTTCCCATTAAGCTTGATGTTGGCTTTTGGGCTGACTCAAATATATTATTACATCATGTTAAATAAGCATCTATTCATATTATTTTGAGGATTTTTATCTAGAAATAGTTGTTTAATTTTAGCAAATGTACCATTTTCATAAGAAAAAACTCCACATTCAAAAGGGCTGAAATATTTTAATTCAACAAATGAACTACAAAAGAACAGCAGCTATAACCATGGAGATGATCATTTAAATAGGAAATGCTTTAAATTATAATATTTAAACTTCCCTTATTACTAAATTTCATTCATTGTATCAGTATAATACTTCATCTCAGCATCTACAATTTTAACAAATGTTTGGAAAGTTTTTTGTTCAGAAACAGATGCTGGTCTAATAGAAACACATTTGAAAATATTCTTTTTCTGGTCATAGTTTCCAACACACCTATGAACTCGGCCTCTAATCAGTCTTGGAAGTTCACGATCCTGTTTTAAAAAAAATAAATATCAAAGAAGTTATTATTTACTTCATCTGAATTTCAGTTTTGTTAAACTAATCACATGACCAAATAAATATGAATCACCCCAAAAAGCTGTAATTCCCTCAACCTGATTTAGGGCCCCACTGCCTGTAAGACCATGATAGATAGACATATATGGGGTCCTGCCACAGAGGAAAGACATTCACTTGGGTAGGGCTTCTTACAAGCTGGTAAGCTGTTGGTCTTAAAAGACTGATTAACTCCCAGTGTAATGGCCCATGAATTATTCACTTTATTAGACTGCTAGAGTTCCACTTCCAGTAGACAGCAGACCAGGTAGTTCAGACCAACTCTCTAGCTAAGAACAACTCAAACAGGAGGATGAAATATTCTTAAATCTCCTCATAGACATTAGAGAGATACCAATGCAGTGAGGGAGTAGAGAGACTCCCATCTGGGAAAAGACAGAAGTCCAAAGTGGGGCTTGACATTTAGGAATGTTTCCCCTTGAGATTATCTGTCAAGAACAGTCAAGGCAGCTGAAAGTCTAAGAAACTGAGCAGAGCTTTTGACAGGCTCCCAGGACTGGGAGATAAAAAAACGGAATCAGAGGCTCCCAAGGAAAAGAGATTCTGGTCACCACTCTCACCCTCACCCTTGGCTTAGGGTTGGTACCCAAAAGGGCTACACCTTTCATGGGACTAGTAAAATGGAAAAAGACCAGCCAGCATCAAATCTTCTGAATCATTAATTAAAGGTGAGTATTCTGGAATTGCTTTCACCAAATGGTCATAAAAAACACTAGGTATAGGGCGCCTGGGTGGCTCAGTTGGTTAAGCAGCTGCCTTCAGCTCAGGTCATGATCCTGGAGTCCCGGGATCGAGTCCCACATCAGGCTCCCAGCTCCATGGGGAGTCTGCTTCTCCCTCTGACCTTCTCCCCTCTCATGCTCTCTCTCACTCTCTCTCTCTGAAATAAATAAAATCTTTAAAAAAAAACAAAAACAAAAAAAAAACACTAGGTATAAAAGGTAGTATTGGTAATCGCTAAAAAGGCTATATTAAGAAGCAGAATTTCTGTTCCTCAAAAGCCGTAATTAAGACTAAAAAAGCAGGGCCCCTGTGTGGCTCAGTCATTAAGTGTCTGCCTTCGGCTTGGGTCATGATCCCAGAATCCTGGGATCGAGCCTGGCATCGAGCCCCACATCAGGCTCTCTGCTTGGCAGGAAGCCTGCCCTCTCTCACTCCCCTGCCTGTGTTCCTCTCTCACTGTGTCTCTGTCAAATAAACAAATACATCTTTTAAAAAAATAAAAGACTAAAAAGGCAAACTATGGAGTATGAGAAAAAATTTGCAATACAAATAATGGACAAATAACTTGTACCCAAAATAGTCACACACAAAAAACCTCCGATAAATCAATAAGGATAAAACAATAACTCAATAGAAAAGAACAAGAGGCCTGAAAAGACTTTACAGAAGAAGGTATCTAAGTGGCCAGTAAACATACAAGGTGTTCAACCTCATTAGTTACCTGGGAACTGCAGAAAAGTAAGGTAGCACTAAAAATCTACATAGCTGAAATAAAAAAGACTGACAGTACTAAGTGTTGATAAGAATGCAGAAAAACTGTAATTCGTCTACACTGATTGTGAGAGTGTAAATAAATACAAACCTTTGGAAAATTCTTTAGTAAATAACTACTATATTGGAACATACATATGAACTATGATGCAGTGATATTACTTCTAGGTATATGCTCAACAGAAATGTGTGTATATGCACAAGAGATATATACAAGACTATTCACAGAATATTATTCATAACAGCAAAAAATCTGGAAACTTGGATGTCACTAACAGTAGAATAGAAAGCTAAATTGTTTTACAACAGAATATTGTACATGGAAATATAAATAAATAGACTACAGCTACACGAAACAACATAGATGAATCTTACAAACATTGTGCTGAGGGAAAGACTTTAAAGACACACCATATAATAGTATTTATATAAAGTTCAAAAATAAACAGATTTATTTTGTGATATTAAAAATCAGCATAGTAGTTGCTTTTAGGTAGGAGACAGGAGGTAGAGAATGGGAGGAGACACAAGATGCATGGAGTGACAGCGATATTCTTTTTCTTAGCCTTGGTAATGTCCACTTTATGATATGTCATAGGTACATCACAGAACTGTACAATTATGATTTGTATACTTTTAGGTATATGTTATACTTCAATAAAAGATTTTTTTAAAGATTCTATTCATTTATTCATGAGAGACAGAGAGAGAAGAGGAGGCAGAGGGAGAAGCAGGCTCCCTGCTTGAGCAGGAAGCCTGATGTGGAACTTAATCTCAGGGCCCAGACCATGATCTGGGCCGAAGGCAGATGCCCAACCGACTGAGCCACCCAGGCACCCTCAATAAAAGATTTTTAAACTTAACAGACTAGAGAAAAATAAGCATTAAAGATATTATAGAAATTAATAATATAATAACTGTTTTTTCATCTACTATGTGTCAGAAGATGTACATTCATATATTTTATTATCTAATCTCCAAAACAACCTTTCAGTAGGAATTAGTCTTCCCATTTTACAGATTAAAAAAACTCAGGGAGGGATGCCTGGGTGGCTCAGTTGGTTGAGCAGCTGCCTTCGGCTCAGGTCATGATTCCAGCGTCCTGGGATCGAGTCCCACATCGGGCTCCTTGCTCGGTAGGGAGCCTGCTTCTCCCTCTGCCTCTGCCTGCCACTCTGTCTGCCTGTGCTCTCTCTCTCTCTAACAAAGTAAATAAAATCTTAAAAAAAAAAAAACTCAGGGAATTTAAGCAGCTTACTCAAGGTCATAAAGCTAGTAAACAGTGGGGTAAAAATTGGAATCCAAGTCTGATTTCAGAATTAATACCAAACTCTTCTACAAAGTATGCAAGTTTTACAGTCTCCAGCCTCCTTTGTCACCTGCAGGCTTAATCGTCACCAAGAATCTTTCCTATATCTCAGCCCACTCCCTGCCTTCCTCCAACTTCAGAACCACTGTCCTTCCACACTCTGTTGATTATAAACTATTTGCAGTTTCCTCTATAATCCATGCTCTCAGCTTCATGCCCTTGCATATGCTGCCCTCTCACCTAAGAATGCATTCTTCCCACCTCTTCCCTCTCCCAACACACTTCGGCTTCATTTATTACTCTTTAAACATGTAAGATAAGTTACTACATTCTTGAAAAGTCTTTCTCTGATATGCCCCATCCTTCCTGTCTACTTTTATAGCACACTGTACATATCTCTACCTACCACTTATACCACAATGTAACATTTATGTACCTCTTTCTATCTGAGACTACAATAAACTCTGAGAGAAAGAGCTGTTTAGCACTTATATTCTACTTTGTATCCCTTGCACCTAGTACAGCACCTGGCACATAGTAGGTTATCTCTATTAGCTGAACAAATAAACTTTAAAGTCAGAATTAAAACCAAACAAAATATTGAAAGTACTACCAAATTGTTAACAGAATTTCTACTATGATGGAATTATAGCCAGCATTTGTATGTTTGGTTGGCACAAGCTTTGCAAAGAATATTTAAACAAATACTCACTATTTCATAAAATACACAAGGCAGAGTGTTTTTCCCATCTCTCATAAGGAAGGTCTTTGAATAATATGGACCAGGTGTAACAGCTGAATCAAGAACAGCTAAGCAACATTAAAATAGGGGAGAAAATCAGTGCTGGTAAAATGCAAATATAATTTAACAGTGGGAAGTAATATTTAAATAACTATTCCTACACCAAGCTCTTCTAGTTTTATTTATACAATAATAAAGACTACATCTTAAGAGGGAACAATATCTCTGAAACTGTTATATATTAAGGAAAACAAAATTTCTGGCCCTATTCAACTCAGGAGTTAAGACAGAGCCCCTGTAACAATCTTTCCCATTTTAACATTATGAATCAGAAGAATACTACCAAAAATAACTAAATACATCTTAAATCACACAAATCAGTAACAAATCTAAGAAATGAAGAAAATCCTAATAAACCATAATCTCCTTTTGCAAATTTTTATTTTTAAGATCCCCTAGGTATTCCTATAGATGTTCAAAACTATTGTCCCAATAGTACTACAGAGGTTTTTCAAAGTACTATACCTACCCAATATTTCAAAAATAAGTACAGTTTTCTGTGCACGTTCATGCCAGTACTTCATGCTTTCAATAACTGCAGATATAATTCTTAGAGAATTATCTTTTTCCTTAAGCTTTAACTGATAAAATGAGCTTTCCTTTTGAAAAATAAAAACAGAGCATTAGAAAAACCTTTCATTTTAATTTTACACTTGATCTTAGCCAAAAGGCTGAGAAGCAATTCATTTTTTTTTTTTTTTTTGGTCATACTCTTTCACTTTCCATGTAAAGATTCTAGGTCCTTATGTATAGAATATATAAGAAAATACTGAAAATTTTCATAGTTATTCCCTTAAATTAAAGACATCATTAGCAGTTTATAGGAGGAGAAACTAGGATATACTTGAAGACAATAAACCAAGAAGAAAATTATTTATATGGACATTCACACACTCATTTATTTATTTACTGAATATTTTTAAAGCATTGTGTGCCAATCCTGATAAACACAGGTGCATAAAACACAGCTCCTTTCCCTAATGTGTTTACACTCTAAGAGGGGAGCCAAACATACTCACTCGTTCATTCCAAAAGTACTTCCTGGCATTTACTATGTGCCAAACACAGCTAATGAGGAACCACCACTGAGCAGAACAGACAAGATACTTCACTGATATTGCCCTCTAATGGAGTATTCAGAAAATAAATAAATAAATACATAATAGTATGTAAGGAATTAATATATCCTATGGATTAAAGAAAAACAGAGTAAAAAGATAAAGAGAAATAAGAATTATTATTTTATTTTTTTGAAGATTTTTATTTATTTATTTAACAGAGAGATCACAAGTAGGCAGAGAGGCAGGCAGAGAGAGAGAGAGAGGGAAGCAGGATCCCCTCTGAGCAGAGAGCCCAATGCGGGACTCGATCCCAGGACCCGAGATCATGACCCTAGCCGAAGGCAGTGGCTCAACCAATTGAGCCACCCAGGCGCCCAGGAATTATTATTTTAAATAGATTGTTAAGTGAGGGTTGAGAGAACAGCAAAATATAAAGGCCCTAAGATGAGAATGTGTTTGGCATTTTTAAAGATCAACTAAGAATACAGTATGTCAAGTACTAATTTCAGGGGGGAAGAGGGTACTTTCCCTTGTGAGGATGGTGGCACACCAAAGAACACTTGATGGGACTTTTTTTTTTAATTACAGTTACCTTTACCTTCCCTTCTCCTCCTCTTCCTAACCAAGATACAAATACCTCCCATTGAGAGCTACTGCCATAATGAACAACTGTTACTAAGGTAACTATCATTCTTTTGTACAAGGAAACATAAGGTTGAAAGCCACTATGATATATGCTACGTTAGTTAGATTTCTAGTCAAAAAAAAAAAAAGAAAGAAAGAAAGAAAGAAAAAAAATAAATAAATTACCCCAAATGGCTTGTTGAAAAGACTTCTTAACAGGTGTATGGGCAAAACAAACAGGGTACTTAAGCCCTCAAAGACTAACAACAGTAAGAGACTTCTATCATTCCTAGGCTGAAAGGACAAGGGAAAAAAATAAAATTACCACTGGACTCATGGAAGAGCTATATAATTTGGGGACAGCTACTGCCCACAACACAACATTTAAACAGGGAGAAAATAGGAAAACCCAACCTCACTCTCTCCCCTCTGATTTCCTGCCAGTGACTCCCATTGGCTGACCCCTAATAAGAGCTAGCCTGGGGACCTCAGGAGGCTGCACTATGTAGGACAACTGAGCCTTCCAGAGCACAGAGAGTGGAGAGTAAAGAATCTCTTGGGCCAGGGTGCAAGGGAAGGAAGGTAGTGAACAACCAGCACACAAAATATATAAAAGATATTTACACAGAACAGTTAGAGCAAAGAGTGGTGAGAGAAGGAAGTAATGCTGATGTACAGACATAGGGAAAAATATAAACCAAAGCAACGTCATATTAGAGTGCATATCATGTTCAGAAAATTATGAAAGGTCTGAAATGGCTTGTATATAAGAGAATTTGTAGATTATGGAATATGAAGCTGAAAAGTAAAATAAACTCTGGCTTGCAGTCCAAATATAACTTATTGTCTGTTTTTGTAAACTTTTACTGGAACACAGCCAAGTCTATTCATGCGTATATTGTCTATGGTTGCTTTCAAACTACAATGGTAGAGCCTGGCCCTTTACAAAAAGAGTTTACTGACCCCTGTTACAAAAAATTTAGACTGACACATAAAGAACTGGGAGAATAAACTCTCATCATCTCAATAATCAGTCAACAGTGAGATTCAGAACCCAGTAGGACACTCTAAGGCAAATATGAAACAGAGCAGTCATTCACAATCACAAAGAAAATATTTTGAAACATTCATCTACACCAGGAACCAGGCATTTGTGTTAATCATGTAATGCATGCCATGCGATTGATTTTTAAATGCTCTTATCTCTGTAATTTAAGTATTTATCTCATATTTTTAAATGTAAATGATCCATATTTATAAAGTTTACCTTAAGACTACATTTTTCTGGAATATCATCCAACATTTTCTTCTTAAATTGACTTTGTTGAAAATTAGGCTTAAATGCCTGTAACACACTGCTTTTGTCTAGACCTCTCATTGTGGAGCCAGGTATTTCTGATGAATGTGTCTGTCTGAGTACTTTGGCTTCTCTTTGGTGAGATAAGTTAGGAGGTTCTGATATTCTTAATCGTTTCCCTTGCTGAGCTCCCCAACAGGAATTTATTCCATCATTTGCCACCAGGTTTGTTTTTTTGCACTGAGGCCTAACATCATTTCTATCCAATGTTTTCCAGTTGGTATTTTTGCTGCCATCCCTGTAGCTGTAATAGATTTTTTAAAATTAATATTAGTTTTTTGTCTCTATATACTTTTTCTTTCAAAAAATTAATAGTGAAAAATTATGATTTATAAAGTACTTTGTAACTACTGACTAGTTGGAAGTTCCAAATTCATTATCACAACAACCCTACAAAGATCATACCTCTCTTTTTAGGTGAGGAAACCAAGGAAGTAACTTCCCTGAAGTTATACAGCAAGTTACTGTCAATCTGGAACCCAGAGAACCCTAGTCTCCCAACTCAGAGTCTAGTGTTATAAAGTATATTTTTTAAACTATAGGCTTTCATATGACAGTGGTTGTCTCTGAGTGGTATAAGATTCTGAGGATATTTGCCTGCTTCTTTATGCATTTATTTTTTAAATTTTCTACCATAAAATTTTAATAAGTTATGGCTCAGGTGATTTTAAATCACAAGGAGAATAAATATAAGCAGTGTAGATAACTTTGATTAGAAATTTTATGCTTTTACTACATAGCTTAAAAGTCCAATTAAGTGGCAGGTTACAAAGTCAATGTACAGAAATCAGTTGCTTTCTTATACACTAACAATGAAAACACAGAAAGGGAAATTAGAGAATCGATTCCATTTACTATAGCACCAAGAACCATAAGATACCTGGGAATAAACCTAACCAAAGAGGTAAAGGATCTGTACTCGAGGAACTACAGAACACTCATGAAAGAAATTGAAGAAGACACAAAAAGATGGAAGACCATTCCATGCTCTTGGATTGGAAGAATAAACATTGTTAAAATGTCTATACTGCCTAGAGCAATGTATACTTTTAATGCCATCCCGATCAAAATTCCACCAGTATTTTTCAAAGAGCTGGAGCAAATAATCCTAAAATTTGTATGGAATCAGAAGAGACCCCAAATTGCTAATGAAATGCTGAAAAAGAAAAACAAAACTGGCGGCATCATGTTACCTGATTTCAAGCTTTACTACAAAGCTGCGATCATCAAGACAGCATGGTACTGGCATAAAAACAGACACATAGACCACTGGAAAAGAGTAAAGAGCCCAGATATGGACCCTCAACTCTATGGTCAAATAATCTTCAACAAAGCAGGAAAAAATATACAGTGGAAAAAGGACAGTCTCTTCCATAAATGGTGCTGGGAAAATTGGACAGCTATATGTAGAAGAATGAAACTCGACCATTCTCTTACACTTCACACAAAGATAAACTCAAAATGGAAAAAAGACCTCAACGTGAGACAGGAATCCATCAGAATCCTAGAGGAGAACATAGGCAGTAACCTCTTCGATATCAGCCACAGCAACTTCTTTCAAGATATGTCTCCAAAGGCAAAGGAAACAAAAGCGAAATGAACTTTTGGGACTTCATCAAGATCAAAAGCTTCTGTACAGCAAAGGAAACAGTCAGTAAAACAAAGAGGCAACCTACGGAATGGGAGAATATTTGCAAATGACAGTACAGACAAAAGGGTGATATCCAGGATCTATAAAGAACTTCTCGAACTCTCAACACACACAAAACAGAAAAACATGTCAAAAAATGGGCAGAAGACATGAACAGACACTTCTCCAATGAAGACATACAAATGGCTATCAGACACATGAAAAAATGTTCATCATCACTAGCCTCCAGGGAGATTCAAATTAAAACCACATTGAGATACCACCTTACACCAGTTAGAATGGCCAAAATTAGCAAGACAGGAAACAACACGTGTTGGAGAGGATGTAGAGAAAGGAGAACCCTCTTACACTGTTGGTGGGAATGCAAGTTGGTGCAACCACTTTGGAAAACAGTGTGGAGATTCCTTAAGAAATTAAAAATAGAACTTCCCTATGACTCTGCAATAGCACTACTGGGTATTTACCCCAAAGATACAGATGTAGTGAAAAGAAAGGCCATTTGTATCCCAATGTTCATAGCAGCAATGGCCACGGTCGCCAAACTGTGGAAAGAACCAAGATGCCCTTCAACGGACAAATGGATAAGGAAGATGTGGTCCATATACACTATGGAGTATTATGCCTCCATCAGAAAGGATGAATACCCAACTTTTGTATCAACATGGATGGAACTGGAAGAGATTATGCTGAGTGAAATAAGTCAAGCAGAGAGAGTCAATTATCATATGGTTTCACTTATTTGTGGAGCATAAGAAATAACAAGGAGGACATGGGGAGATAGAGAGGAGAAGGGAGTTGAGGGAAATTGGAAGGGGAGTTGAACCATGAGAGACTATGGACTCTGAAAAACATTCTGAGGGTTTTGAAGGGGTGGGGGGTGGGAGGTTGGGGGAGCCAAGGGGTGGGTTTTATGGAGGGCACGTATTGCATGGAGCACTGGGTGTGGTGCATAAACAATGAATTCTGTTATACTGCAAAGAAATTAAATAAATAAAAAAATTTTTTTAAAAAGTCCAATTAATGAATCTGTTGCAACATTTTAGTAACCACATTAATCTAAGTGAATTATATTAGTTGATGAGAACATGATGTTAATGAGGCCAAAATCCAAAGTATATTTCTAAGCAGACCAGTTAAAGAGTTCAACAGGGAGAAACTAATCTAGGTCACAAATTCTTATTTCTGGTTAATTTTCCTGAAAATATCAATGGTATTACAAGGGGGCAAATAGTACAACTCATCCCTTGTTAGAGAAAATAATACAGGTTCCCTAGTGACCAGGCACAAGTCCATACTGTATGGGGCCTGAAGCTTGTTAATGTGGGCAGCCTTCTTAAGTAAATTAGGTGCAAAATTAGGTATGAAAAAGATAGAAGAAATCATGAATAATTTCAAACCTTTAAAAGTTGATAAATCTCAGAAACTTCAAAATATCCAGGAAAAAAAAATTACTTGCATTTTTATTAATTAACTGCCTGATACACCTCTTTAAAATTTTTCCTACATTCACCACCTCTTCATATGACAGCAATTTTATTTTCAGTAGAGAGAACAGAAACCAAACTTTGCCTTTCTCCTCTCACGACTATAAACATTATGTTTATTATTCAATTTAAAAGTTTCTTTGTTTCACAACTCCTTATTTTTTTTTAAGATTTTATTTATTTATTTGATAGACAAGTATGCAGACAGGCAGGCAGAGAGAGAGGAGGAAGCAAGCTCACTGTTAAGCAGAAAGCCTGATATGGAGCTCGATCCCAGGACCCTGGGATCACGATCCGAACCAAAGGCAGAGGCTTTAACCCACTGAGCCACCCAAGCGCCCCTAACAACTCCTTACTGATAATGCATTTTAACTTCTTCCCACATTTTTGTCTAGGAGGCGCTCCTGGCCTGGAGACAAGCCCTGGAAGAACCACAGTCCTTTGACCTTCCTGAGTGAGCCCACACAATTATGCTGCTTCAGCAGCCAATCTAGCTCAGCCACGTCCTCAAATCCCAACCAGACCCTTTAAAGCTGTAGTGGCTTCTGAGAAGGGAAGGGTAGTGTCTGCTTTGGATTCTTCTCTTTGGATCTAGGTGTCCAATGAGATCCCAAGAACAAGCTCTTACTGGGGCTACATGGATGTGAAGGCAAAGCAGAGATTCTAAACCTAAGCAGAGAACCAGTTAAAAGAGCTTCAGCAGATTACCAGCCACCTACCTGGGTTTTCAAATGGCTTTTGCTCCTGGATTTTCTGTTGTTATATTCCAAATGTCTGATAGATTATCTATGATTTCAAATTGGAATATCTAATACTGACTGCCTGTCCATCTTATAATGTTACCTAATTCTTAAATGCCAGTCAGAAGGGATCTTCTTACAGCATCTGCAACTGAAACTGTGCTTCTGAGGACCATCTCAAACCACTGAATGGCCTCGGTAATAAGCCCTGGTTCTAAAGAAAGTAACTAACTGGTTCTGAGGAAACCAGCATGATCAAAACTAATTTTAAATATATATATATTGGGGCACCTGGGTGGCTCAGTGGGTTAAAGCCTCTGCCTTCGGCTCAGGTCATGATCCCAGGGTCCTGGGATCGAGCCTCACACATCGGGCTCTCTGCTCCACTGTGAGCCTGCTTCCCCCCTCCCCCACCCCACTCTCTCTGGCTGCCTCTCTGCCTACTTGTTATCTCTGTCAAATAAATAAATAAAATCTTAAAAAAAAATTTTATGTATATTGTTTTGATGTACTTATTATGTATTTTATTAACCTTTCTTCCCTTTAAAAATATGGTTTCTCTAATAAAGGTGAAGGTAATATTAACCTTACAGGATTGCTGTAAGGATTATTAAAATAACGTATCACAACACCAAATAAGACTGATACAAGATATATGTTTGATGTTGTTTCTTTAATATTTTGTTCCCAAATTATTTCCTTCAGTAGTTACTAGTTACTCAATAATACTAAAGTCCAACCTAACAAATAATCCATGTCCTTTCCCTAACTATTTATTTTTTCATTATATTTAGGGGTTAAACTTAAATTCTTATAGCAATGATCCAGGAGCATTCTCACCATCTTCCTTGATGGTAATCTTCATTTCCTGAGAACCTACCACTGTTTATGTACACGCATTTTGGTCATCAACTTTCTTTCTTACTCTGCTCTGTTTACCATGGATCTGACTGTCTTACTAGGGTGAGATTCACCATTTTCTTTGATTGGCAATTCCTAAATATATCCAATACTAAAATACAGTTCTTCCTGACTCTTCAACTACTGTCAATTAGATTATTAACGATCTGTAGCATGATGACAAATATAGGCAGAAATTTTGATATAATGTGAAGAATGCTTTGGAAACATATTCACTGACAAATTTGCCTATTTTTTTTAATTTGCCTATTTTTAAAGTTTTATATAGCAGTTTTAAACTTCTTTTATAAAATGTAGCTAATACTGCTAAGGGGCTAGTTACTATTTAGCATAAAAATTTCCTAAATGTAATTTTGCCTGAGAAAGGAAGAAGAGATGAAGGAAGAGGGAATGGAGGAGAGAAAAAAGAGGGGAAAGAGAAGGGATAGAAAAAAGAAAAATCTTAAGTAAACTCACCTCCAGTGACTCCTGCTTCTTTCAGTATTTAATTGAATAGACTTAGACATGGAATCTTGACTTCTCAGAGGATGAGAAACTGAATGTGGTATTTGCCTTTCAAAGAAACAGGTCTTATTAAATATTAATAGTTTGTTTCCAAACTGAGAAATTTAAAATATACAATGAAGAAAAACATCAGTCAGTAACAGACACATATAGTCAATGGTATATATTTTTCCACCTACCCTGTGTTCATTGTTTTCATTAAAGGAGGCAACTCTGGATTCACAGCTTCCCAAGCCCAATCTCAAAAGATACAAATAGCATAGACAAAAGTAAGACATGTATCATTTTTTAAAAATAATCACTTCATATTTATTTAATAGGTGGAAAACTAAAAACCTGGAGAAGAAAAGGAAAGATATGGGTATGTTCTTCAAATAGCACTTTATTGTGGAATTTGTCACAGCCTGCCTTATTGTCATAGATGTCTTCCTTTCCCGTTGTATTTTAAACAAAGGTAGTAGTTGTTGTTTTTTTTTTAAGTTTTTTTTATTTATTTGTTAGAGAGAGAGCGGGAGCGAGCACAGGCAGACAGAGAGGCAGGCAGAGACAGAGGGAGAAGTAGGCTCCCTGCCGAGCAAGGAGCCCGATGTGGGACTCGATCCCAGGACGCTGGGATCATGACCTGAGCCGAAGGCAGCCGCTTAACCGACTGAGCCACCCAGGCATCCCCAAAGGTAGTAGTTTAATCGGTATCTTTTCCAGCATCAGTTCTAGTGTAGTACCTTGTGCTCTGTAGCATGAATTCAGTGTAATCAATGTTTCTTCAATTTTTTGAACCCAACCCACAGCAAAAAGTACATCATAGCCCAGAATATATGCATGCACACACACACATATGCATGGTGTACATGAGAGAGAGAGGAGAGAGAACATAACAAAACTACAACATCAATTTGTATCCTTACCATGTGTGATGCACCCTGACATTTTTTCTATTCTACTCTATTCTCTTCTATTTCCTTCTTTAAAGATTGCTTCCCAACCAAACTAATGGATCAAGACAAAAATTTGAAAAACACTGATCTAGCCCTATCTCTTATCCAATGTAAGAATCATTTTACATCACTGACAGATTTTAATCCTGCTCAGAGCTTGGACAGTTCAGTATTTCAGGAGGATGAACATTTCCCTCCAAGGACAACATTCATGTTTTTTATAAAAATACTTTAAATGTCAGAGAATTTTTTTAGATGGCAGAGGATGATCAGATAAATGCCAATTTATGCACATCCATATGGATTTTTTCTTTTGTCAATAAAAATGAAAATAATATAAAATTCCTACTTTGAATTCCTCAAATGTGGAAGAAAAGAAAATAATTATAGATTTACAAGCAGACTAAGGCCTGGAGGGGTGATGGAGAGAGAGGAAGGGAGAGAAATTTTAAAATTCTACTTGCAAAAGATCCTATTAAAGATTTTTAAAGTATCTTCAAAAATATATAAATGTATATAATCAGCATATACCAAGTATATTTCAGAATGCCTGCCTGTCTGTGCCTTCTTCTGAAGAGAAATAAAAAGTCAGCAAACATTAACACCTCTTAGCACCCACCACCACAACTAACTGTTGCAGAGATGAGAGGCCTAACCATAAAGCTAAACCAGAATTTTAGTGACCTTACTTAAAAAGATGTACTGAACCAAAGGCTGTCTTTAGAATTTAGTCAAAAGATACAGAAGGCAGTCAACAGTGGACTCTGAGAACTAGAAGTAAAAGGCTATGTTAACTTCCAGCAAGGACAATTTAGTTCATGGGCTAGTTGAAGTTATAAGGAAGCCAACTGGATGAGAGAAATAAAGTAACAAATGAAGAAAGGCAAAAATTCTCAGAAGAGAAAAAAGCCAAGAAGTAGAAATTTTAGGCTTCTATCCTTCCAAAGGTCTAAATTTTCTCCCATTTTTCCTGTGTTCATATGTACACATATCCCAATTCCTGAGGTAACTTGAGTTTCTCCCCTCTTATCACCACATACCTAAGTCACAATATCCAAATATCTTGAAAAAGAAAAAACAAATCTTTACAATGTGGGTTACAACTTCATTAGAACAAAGGCTTCAGATCTAAGATACTCCATTTAAATGCTAAGCCACCCTTGTAGACAAGGAAACTCAAACTACTGTACTGGAATGTTCAAAAAGAGCCAAGTAATCCCTATATTTGGATAGGAGAAAGAAGAAAAAAAATAAACTTTCTATTTCCATTGTAATAAAATTAAAATGTTAATTTTCTATAACCTTAATTCCTATTTTTTGAAAATTTTCACCATATTTCCTTACCTGGTGGTAAAGGAGGAAAATCATAACTGTCAGAAGCAGTACTGCTACTTGGATCATTTGTAAGTGGATTGGATGTTAATGGCTGTCTATTCCTCTTCTTCTGATTGAACAATGGTACAGGCAAACAGCCTAAATTGAATTAGTAAATAATAGGCAAATAGATCTAGTTATAGAATAATTGTGTATAATAACAACTTTGATTTGTCTACTTCTATATATTAATTTTATATCTATTACAGATACATTTCTATATCTTTGGACTAATTTTTACATTCTTTTTAAGGTCCAAAATAACCTCATTTGTCTCTATAAAAACTCCTTTCCTGTTCTACATTAACATTGATTTAATTCCACTTGTTTGGAAGTAATTCCCATCTCCTTCCTCACCCCCCAACCCTTTGCAAATCCACTTTTTGTTTTCCTTATTTCCTTTCTGTGCTTGCTTATTACCATGTCAACTGGAGGGGGCCCTTCAAATACAATAGAGGTGAGGGAGAACCAAACTCTGACCCATGCTTTCCAAAACCCTAACCACTCTTTGGACTGTGACAGCACACCCTTTAGGGCCATGGTTCTCCAACTTTAGTATGACCAAGATTTACATGGAATTGTGCTTAATGCGCCAGTTCCTAGACTCCATTCTCATGGATTTTATTTCAACAGATTTAGTTTGGAATCCAAAACTCTGCAATTTTAACACGCACTCCAGGTGTCTGTAGCGCATATTTTCTGTGGATCATTTTCTGAATGCTTAAAGTGATAATATTCAATCCACATGAGGATAAATAAATATTATGTCCAAGCCCTCCAGATGGGAGGCCTGGGATCTCAAGTCAAGCCAAAAGTCAGAATTTATAAACACTAAAACTAGATGGGATCTCGGACAAAAAGGGGTCCGAAAAGCTTGCACAGTGCCTAGATAGGATAAGCTTCCTAAATCTCAGTTCAGATATCTTGCCACTAGATCATATCCGAGCTGATCTATCAACACTTGTACTATGGGGAAAATATAGACTCTGTGATAACTGTCTGATAAAAGGCTGGGAAAATTATGTGAGCTCTGAAATCAGACTGCCTGAGTTTGAATCACAACTTCAAAGTATAAATTTGGGCAATTTCCTTAACTCATTCTGCTATTATGACATACACAGAGACGGAGGGAAATACAGTAATTAAGAGCATGAACACTAGAGCCAGATTCCTAGGTCCAAATGCTGGCTCTGCCACTTCATAAATTACTTATTTAACCTCTCTGTGCCTAAGTTTCTCATCTGGAAAACAGGAATGATAATAATAATGCCTATCCCAGAGGGCTGATGTAAGGATTAAATAAATTAATACATATAATTAAATGGCTAAAATACAGTACAGCTATCATAAGTAGCTATTACTGTCTTCACTGCAAATTATCACCAGACTCCTGGTTCTCTTCATCCTTATCCTCTATCATTTTACTAACTAATAAATTGGGAAAGCAGAAATGGTAGGGGAAGTTGTTAGGGAGATAGAAATATTTTAAGTGAGAAAGTCACAAATACAAATAGAAATAAATCTATTTCTATGTTTTCAGCTTAAAAGTGAACAACAGGGACGTCTGGGAGGTTCAGTGGGTTAAGCCGCTGCCTTCGGCTCAGGTCATGATCCCAGGGTCCTGGGATCGAGTCCCGCATGGGCTCCTTGCTCGGCAGGAAGCCTGCTTTTCTCTCCGCCTCTACCTGCCTCTCTGCTGCTTGTGTGCTCTCTCTCTCCTTCTCTCTGACAAATAAATAAAATATTTAAAAAAAAAAGTGAACAACAACCCAAGCACATAAGGTTTGAAGAATGCTAGGGTAAATCTAGGAATGTTTCATTTTACTCCTACCTCTGCCACTAAATGTTTTGACTAAGTTATTTTATTTTCTTGAACCTAAAAAGTAAAGAGGCTAGATTATATGTTCAATCTTTTTAAAAAGTTCCTTCCAAAATGTTCCATCTATAAACTTCACAAGGTTTACATGGTATATAAAAATATACAAAATTTAAAATAAAAATTTAATGAATAAAATTGTTCAATACCTGCTGTACTTCGAGTTGAATTTTCACTTAGGTTTCTCTTCATTTTTTTCAATATCAAAGTCTGTAACGTTTCTTTAGCATTCCAAATTTACAAATGAAGTTGTTTGACTGAATCTTCAAAGAAAGAAATTTGCAACTCAAATTGTATCAACAAAAAAATCAAATTATCAGCTTAGTAATTACTGAAATGATTTAACACTATGGTTTCAAACCTGATAAGGGAATCACTTTACAGCATCTTTTCTTCCTGCATAAGAATTTGTTACAATCTATTTTTCCAACTCTGTTTGAAATTGGTTAGGACTAAGGTGGCTATACCTTGCTTCCTAAACATGCACGGATTTTCACACACTCATTAATGTATTCTAGGGCCAAGGACTCACAATAACAACAGTTCTGAAACAAATTCACAAAGAGGGAAATGGACTACAACACTGGCAAACTGGTATGCTTACAAGGCAACCAATAAAACAAAAACAATTGAACTAACTGCATGAGAACATGCTCTATCTCACTTTAAAACACTGTGCAGATCACTTGCTTTGGCCATTAATTTGAGATCCCTGTATTATATTGTATCAAAGACTAAAGCCACAATATCCAGAATAATTATAATGATAAGTTTCTATTCAAGGTCTACATAACTCCAACAAGTAAAACAAGTTTTTTTGTTTTTTCTTCTACAACAAAATATGTTGTAATTTTTTCCATGTTTAGCATCCTAATATATTTGAATCCCAATTTAATTCAACACTTACTTATTACATGAAAAGGCAAAACACAAATGTAAATAAGGTAATTTCTGCTCCTAAATTCACTATCCAATGAGGAAAATAGACATGAACACACTAAACAACGTAAATGATACTGAGGTAAACATTAATGTCCAAGTACCACTTATAGAAATAAAACTTGGGAGACATAAGTGCAGAGACTGTTTCTGCTTTGTTTCAACATCCTGGGCTTGAAGCCAGATATAGCAAGCCCTTTAGAAAATATTCTTGATGTCATTCTAGGAAGAAAAAGGGAGGTTGTGCGACTTTTTCTCATCACAGAAATACCAATGTAACTCACACCCTGAACCTAGAGAGGGTCTTACAAGGACTATTACATTTCTGAATACCACGCAAACAAAATCAACATCCTCCCCCGGACCATGGAGTCAGGGACCCTGAGTTACCCGACCCCAGTTTCCAACTGGACCCCGATGACAGTACAGCGTCGATGAGCAAAAAGTACGGCCAATGTGTACACACACACCCCTCCCCCCGCACCCCCCTCCCGCCGAAGCCCGCTGTCTCAAATGGCGGCCAAGAGGGCCTATTATGGCTCCTCCTAGGCGGCCCAGTCAGAGGTAAGTTCTCTTCCAATGACCTCTACTGATCCAGGGACGGGGGCAGTTTGGTAACTAGGCATAATACAGTCTTTCCCTTCATGACCCTCCAGCCAACACGACACGCAACTTCAACCTTCAGGTTCCTACGCCTCCAAAAAACCGTGTGGTCTTCGGCCTGTCGTCTCCCGCCTGCACACTCCAGTCAGCTACAGCCCACTTCCCGGCCTCCGAAAAGACGCGAGAAGTCGAGCTTCTTGGAGACGCGCCGCCACCTGCGCCTCCAATTGCGCAGGCGCAGGGGCCAGCTGCGTTTGGGTCATTGGTGCAATGGTGTGTCTGGCCGGTGGACGGTGAGAAAGGCACATGCCCGCTGTCTTAGGAAGGAGAACGTTAACGCACCCCCCACTCACAGCTGTGAGGTACGTGGCACAGGAATGGCTCTAGGGACACACCTGTTTCTGTTCCACTGCTAGAGGTGTACCCAGGACTGGTGGCCCAACACAACCTCCCCACCCCCACCACGCGCGCGTATTTTTTAGGTTCTAGACATACATTTGTAAGATGCTGGGAGTTCACTTAGAAGAGAGTAACTCAAAGGCCACAGGCCTCAAAATCAGGTCATAGGGTTTGTTTCAACTCCCTTGGTCACAGCTGGGAGTTAAAGTCGCTTGGCAGCCAGTGGGAGAGCTGACGCTGGGTTAAGAAGAGGGACCTGAAAATCCAAGTAGTCAATAAGGCTGGGCCTGTGCTGTGCGAGCTCAGTGGAGAACAAGTACTTGAGACCGGGGAGAGGAAACAGAATGCTGCAGTGACCGGGGCTCTGGCCCTCACGCAATAGATGGTCACTGCCTGGTCCCCTGGTCTTGGGCAAGTTATTGACCTCCTCTAAACCCACATTTTGCTTCCCAATATAACTATTTAATTAACATCGTTAAAGTATTAAAATAGAATGAACAGTCCTGGCACACAGTAAGTGCTCAATAAATGTTAGCCTTTATTTAGTAACAGTAGCTGCTATTTACTGAATGTTTACTACATAGGTCAAGAATAGTAATCCTAGCTTCACTTGGAGTCCAAGACATGTTTGTTGTTACTATAACTCCTGACCATTTGAAGACTGGGATAGGTGAACAGAAGTGTGCAGAGGGTCTAGAGATGGAGGGAAGGTTATTGGTACAGGCCTAGGACTATGAAACCATGAGGCATATTAGTACAGCTGACCCTTGAACAGCACAGGTTTGAACTGTGCAGGTCTAGTTATACATGGAATTTTTTTTTAAGATTTTATTTATTTATTTGACAGAGACACAGCAAGACAGGGAACACAAGCAGAGGGAGTGGGAGAGGGAGAAGCAGGCTTCCCACCAAGCAGGGAGCCTGATGTGGGGCTTGATCCTAAGAGCCTGGCATCATGACCTGAGCTGAAAGCAGACCCCCAAGGACTGAGCTACACAGGACCCCCTATACATGGATTTTTTAGAGTACAATACTGTACATGTATTTTCTCTGCCATAATTTTCTTAATAACATTCTTTTCTAGAGCTTACTTTATTGTAAGGATACAGTATATAATACATACACAAAATACGTGTTAATTGACTCTTGGTAAGGCTTCTAGTCAGCAGTAGTCTATTAGTAATTTAAGTTGTTGGTGAATCAGAAGTTATACAAGGATTTTCAACTGCTTGGAGGTCAACACTTCTAACTCCTGTGTTGTTGGAGGGTCAACTCTTATAAGATTAAGTCAGAAGAAGAATGAGGGCCACCTGGGTGGCTCAGTTGATTAAGCCATAGACTCTTGATTTCGGCTCTTGTCATGATCTCAGGGTTGTGAGATAGAGCCCTACATCAGGCTCCCCACTAGGTGTGGAGCCTGCATATGAGTCTCTCTCTCCTTCTCTTTCTACCCCTCTCCCTCCTGAAAAAAAAAAAAGGCGAATAAATATGAATGCCAAACTAAGGAATAACTTTGAAGGAATAGTGTCTTCATTTAATCTGAAAAAGGGATTTCACACAATAAAATGTCTTAAAAGATTTGTGAGTTTTCATGGTTCCAAAAAAGAGACGTTTAAAAATGACTAAAAGCTTTGGGGAAACTGATTTTTAATTTATACACACACACACACCCCAAAAATGGTTTTCTCATTAAAAACAAATACTTTAAACCCACTATGAGCAACATGTGTGTTACGTCTGTCAGGACTGCAGACGTGATCAATGTGGTATCTTTACTAGCAGTGTATAAACTTACCTATTTTATACTGATCTGTTTTGGCTACATTGATTTATTTTCATCTGGAAAGTTGGTCAGAATGGGTGACAGCAAGAGGGACACAAAGGAAGGAAAAAATTTAAATAGAGTAGTTTGATTACATGACTGCTGGACAACTGCATTATGAATGAGATACCTTCCTTGTATGTAATATTGGAGAGAAGACCCTCCTTATCCTCCAGTCATACTATTTTGTAAACAAAAACTTCAATGTGTCTCCTACAAAATTTTTTGCATGAATTTATTGGATGACCAAGACTATGAAAAATTTATTCTCCCTTTGTTTAATACTACATTATTTTACTAATAAATCAGGCACCACCACCACTATAAAACATTTGTAGTGCTGGAAATTACTAGGCTTATTCTTTTAAATACTTCTGAACATTAAATATTCAACCTAATAGTGAGATGGTGATAACTAGAAAGGGTTCCACTTTGTATACCATCAGTTCTTCGAATTTTCAAAAAAGAATTAGACTAATAAAAATGTTTAGATATTGTAGAGCTCAAAAATTTGGTGTGCTTTGGGAAACAGGGAGTTAAAAATCTTTCGGAAGTTAACTTGGTATAAGAGTATGAAAAGCCTCTGTTGCTCTAGTTCTAAGGAAATGCTCTCCTTTTTTTCTAATAAAGCTTTCCGCAGAAGACAAACTGTACACAATAAACAAGGTAAGTATGGGATAGAATTGCTGTAATTCATTAACTCTCAAAAAAGTTATTCATTTTGACATGTAAGGGAAACTTTATTTGTGAATGTTAAATGTGCTTCAAAGTGTTGATCGGTTAAAATTCCATAAAACAAGCCTCGAAATGCAAGTCATTTGTGCCAGCTACGAGTAAATAACCAAGGCAGCATTTCCAGAGAGACTAGGGCGAAGGACAGAACTAACCACAATCAGCAGAAAAGAAATAAAGCATAATCAAGTGTTAATAATTCACCATAGTTACAATTCTTAAAAAAAAGTAAATGATACAACTATCATTTGTTTACATTTAGGCTTGTTTTCAGAATCTCTACACTGAAGTGTTCTGTGTAAGTTGATGTGGATAGAAAATTAAAGGCTACAGAGGCATTTTCTTAGTTAGAATGGTAATTTTAATGTGTAAATTTGGATTTCATTATTTTGCTTTCTCTAGCTCTTATTACAATTTCTTAAAGGAAGAACATAGGGATTAGTTTATTAAATATTATGAAACAGTCACATTTTATATTCTCCAACATGTGTTTTGTTTATATGCTTGTTGTTTCCTGAGCACACTGTAGTAACTGTTTATGTGAATTGCAAAAGAACAAAATTAGAACTTTGGGAAAATCCAAAAATAACAGAAATCACCCTGTTCTGTAAAAAACACTGGCCTTGAAATCAGAAAACTTGGGTGCCAGGCCCGATTTTCTCCTGGTAGCTGAGGGACTTTTCCTTTAACACTGCAACGGGAATGTCGATACCTAACCCACCCTATCTTAAAAAGTGAATATATGAATAAACTAAGATAACATGTGGGAAATTTAATTATAAATCAAACTTTTCTTTGGTTGTAATGAGTTACTCTTGTTGTACCCCTATCAAACAATCTGGCATTACTAGTACATAGTATTTCCAGTACTTGAACGTATTTGCCTTTCTGGATGATTGAACATGAAATCAAATCTGATTTGGTTCAGAGTCATTTTTCCAAAGGAATGTAATCATCTTAGTATTCTGGATAGTTTCGCCTAATAAGACCCCCTATTGAGTAACACATTCCAATGAAAAGTCTGTGCTGCCAGTAAGTTAGACTGTGTATTACAACAAACTCTTAATTTAGGTAGTATATATACCATGCCCCAAGACATTTTCAAGCATTACAAAGACTTGAAAATTACCCCCAGTTGTTTTTCCTTTAGAATTAAGGCAAAAGTGAGGATGATTCCTAAAGAAATTGATGGAATTATCAAAAACTTAATCAGAAATTAAAGCATATTTCAAAGTAGCTTTTTAAGTCCTAGGGATCACTTACTTAGTTCTTGTGTCTCTGACCATGAAAAAGAAACAATGCTGTTTCTTTCAGTAGAGAAGTAGAGAAGAAAGTCTCTTAGGATCTATCTGTCTTTGGCTGTTTTTGGAAGTGAGATTCAAATGTCTTCCAATGATGAAACGAATCTGAACTCATTTCAGCATAGAAATGTTTTCAAATGTGAGTGGAAACATAAATATCAAATAATAGCATGCATATTATGAGCCATTTCTTTATTTTTATATATTTTTAAATTCTTTATATTTTTAAGGATTAGAAAAATATAAACTATTTAACCTATCACAAGTAGTTGTAGAAGCACCAATAGGTGACCTTCTAGATAAAAGAAAAACAGAATTTTTGTATTAGTATGAGATGCTAATTTATTATTGCACTTAGATCGACTGACCATGTGAGGGAGTAATAAGTTAAACAGTTGTCTCTAGTTCATCTCTGCATATTTTAATCCAAATATGGTAAAGGGCAGGGCTAAAGAAGGGAGTGTCCCTATAATAAACAGGACTCTGAACTTGTAACAGAATATTAAATTATACTCCACTCACGAGAACTCTGCACTTTGCACTTTGGTTAAAGTCTCGTTTAGATTTAAATTTTTAAACTTTTCTTAAGAAATTAAGTTTTATTTGATCTCCTCTTTTCTGAATTGCAGAAATCAGATAAAACTACTTGATAAAAATGACTTCTTGTCATGTTACTAAAGATCCTATAAAAAAGGTTGCTATCTTTGGAGGAACTCATGGGAATGAGTTAACAGGAGTATTTCTAATTAAGCACTGGCTGGAGAATGCCACTGAGATTCAGAGAACAGGGCTGGAAGTAAAACCATTTATTACCAACCCAAGAGCAGTGAAGAAGTGTACCAGATATATTGACTGTGACCTGAATCGAGTTTTTGACCCTGAAAATCTTGGGTAAGACTATATTTTGTGTTGTATGCCTGGGTACATGTATGGGTGTGTGTGTGAGAGAACGTATATGTGTAGCACATGATATACAAATCCATATATATAATCGCTGTTATGAATAAGATCACTTTCACTTTTAATCATACTATACTATGAATTTCTCAGTGACCTAAACTGGGCATTTACATTCTCTCTTATAAACTTTTGAAAGCATCAGACTATTCTTAACTGATTTTCTTTTTAAATGCATTCTGTAAAGACTGAGACAAAAAATAACAATGGTTTTTATTTTTAAGCCATATCTTTAAAGAAACAGATTTAATGGTCTTATAATTTATTAGTGTTTGGCCACTACGCTTGCATACATATTTGTTAGTTTTCTAGGTGGTTCGCCACTATGTGTTTATACAACTATGTTTATGGTAGTACATAAAGTTCTAGTCAAGAAAATTGTAACATTTCAATTAATATTTAATGAAAAATATGAATAAATGTCCATCATCAAAAAAAAAATATCAGGCCACCCTGTGAAGTGAGGAGTAGATGTACTGGCTTCAGTGGTGGATCACTCAGAGTTAAAGATACTTCACCTGCATATTCTGAATTTAAATTGCAACTGGCTTATAATACATTGCACACAATATGCAATAATAACACTCTAGGTATTAATTTTGATACATAATATAAATAATAAGTATTTTGTAAACAAAGTTACATCTTTGTAGCTCCTAGTGTAGATATATAAGCCTCTTAGTATTATTTGCTTCTTACCACTTTCTTTTATTTACCTAAAAATATTATTAAACACCTACTCTTTATGGGGCACTGTGCCAGGTACCATGGGAGTACAAAGCTATGTACACAATGGTTTCTGCCGGCAACAAAGTGGGAAGACTACTAAGATAGAAGACATGCAAAGGAACAACAAATACTGCTCTGATTTATGTACTCATTTTCTAATAAAGACTAAATGCAGTTTAGAGTTTCTTAAATTTAATCTCATAGCCAATTAAAAAATGGTTATGACTTTTAGTACAAGTATGCCTCACTTTATGAAATAGATATTTTCTTTTTTAAAAAAGGGTTTTTTTAAATTTATTTGACAAAGAGATAGAGAGCACAAGTAGGCAGAGCAGCAGGCAGAGGGAGAGGGAGAAGCAGGCTCTCTGCTGAGCAGGGAGCCCAGTGTGGGGCTCGATCCCAGGACCCTGGGATCATGACCTGAGCCTAAGGCGGCTGCTTAACCAACTGAGCCACCCAGGAGCCCCAAGAAATAGATATTTTCTGGGGAAAATTATAATTAGTTATGTTCTGTGAATCAAATAATATTTTTTACTGGCATACATTTTAACTTCAGGAATACTTTATCTTCGTGACTGAGCTTATGTTGATACAACTAAGGTTTATCTAGTCACCTAAAATAACTTTTAACTAACTCTCACAAGAATTTGTTGAAGAATAACTCTTTTAGGCAACTTCTCAAATGTTAACTTCTCAAATAACTCTGAAACGAACTGGGGTGAGTCTTCTTATTATGACCACTCGATAGTGTACATTTTCAATGAGAGCAGTCTTTTAAATTAAATTCATTTTCTAGTTCCTATACTTGAATACACTTCAGAGGCTTCAGTTCTCTGTCAGGATGGTTATAAAACTTATAGATAAGCTAATTACATTCTCCAGTCTTCCCTCTCCCAAATCTGTTCCCTTTCCTGTATTTACCGTCTCAGTGATGTCACCAATACCCACCAAATCCCCTATGGAAATCAACTTGGAACCTTCCGAGTTCCTCAAGCCCCATGTCTAGTAAGTCACTAAATCTTCCCATTTACTCAAGTTTTGAATATTCTGCAAATCCAATCTTCCTCTGCATTCTCACTTCCTTAGTTTATTTCTTCTGTGGACAGTTAGAGTAGCCTCCTAAAGAATCTCAGCATCTAGCCCTACTCCAGTCCTTCCTGCTATTCACTCATAGGGATCATCCTAACTGGCAAATCTTATCATGTCTATCCTCAGCTGAAAACTCTTCAAAAATCTCCTATCCAGCATAGATTTAAGTAACTCAGTATTGCTGCTGTGCCTTTTCGGAGCTTGCCCCTGCCTATTGTTTTAGCTTCATCCCTTGGGACTCCTCCTATGAGACCTGGACCCCAGGCATGAAAACGCAATGTCCATTATCTTTTAAGACTCCAGTCCTTAGCTCTGAAAAACTGGGCAGCTAGCAATGCCACTTACTCACCTGAGGGAGAATTAGAAGCAAATCAGTTGGGGGTAGAGGAAACTCGCAGTGTTGTTCTCTGAATTAACTTTTAAAATGTGTATCTGGGTGGCTTAGTTGTTGGGTGACTGACTCTTGATTGAAGCTTAGGTCATGATCTCAGGGTTCTGGGATCAATCCCCACATGGGGCTCCATGCTGAGAGGAAAGTCTTCTTGAGATTCTTCTTGAGATGGAATTCCCTCTTCCTTTGCTCCTCCCCGCTAAAATAAATAAATAAATCTTAAAAAAAATAAAATGCTTATTTATCTATTAGGAACTGTGTTTGGTTGCATATAAAAACTTGAAAACAGTGGCTTAAATAAATGTTTTCTTTTTCACCAATAAGTGCAGAGGTTGGCAGTCCAGTGATGGTTGCAGTGGTTCAATAATATCATTAGTGTCACAGGTCTCTTCTGTCTTCCCACTGCACCATCCTTACTATGAAGCTTTTGTCCTCATAGTTTTGCTCTATGGTCAAAAATGGCTGCTTCATTTTTGACTGCTTGATTACATTTCAGGCAGAAATTACCCAGGTTCAAACTGTAGGTCCCTTGATGATACCAACAAAAATAGTCAGGGAACAGAAATAGATGGAATTATAGAGAAGTGGTTGAATTAAACCATTGTTTAATGAGGAATAATAAACTTACATCATCATCCTGTACAGTAAGAAAAAAGATACATCCTAAAGAGTAAGAGGAGATAGAGACTCATTTGAGAACTCAATAAAAACTCATCCTGGAAAAAAAAGTATATATGCATATACCTGCAAAATTTTACATTTTCTTAGAGTTTAACAGACTTTGTAAAGCTTGCCGTAGACCACTAGTGGTTCCTTGATCTCCATTAGAATCCCTAATTAGATAACATGATCACCTAAGTTTGACTATTTTCGTGCACTAGAAAATCAGCGAGCAAAAAAGAAATTTATGTGTGTTTAATGGTCTAGCCCCATAAAATAGCCCAGTGTACATAACTTTTTAAAAACTGTTGATTAAATTAATGAATAAATTTTGTTTAGCATTGAAGTCAGATGGTAAATTCTATTTGAAATGTCTTTTCTGGGAGCAGTCACATAAATGAACTATTATTTGTGAGCAGGCCAATGCACCATTACATAAAATCAAATGGGGAAAAAAAGGAATTTTTTTATTTATGAAGTTTTCAAATAAGTTCCACTTCCCTTACAGATTTTTCATATTAAAGGTTTGGCAACTGGTTCCTCATACATTATGTTCTTATTAGATATTTATGTTATCTTAGCCACAGATGTTGTTAATCTTTTTCTTTCTGCTAATAACAGCAAAAAAATGTCAAAGGATTTGCCATATGAAGTAAGAAAGGCTCAAGAAATAAATCATTTATTTGGCCCAAAAGACAATGAAGATTCCTATGACATTATTTTTGACCTTCACAACACTACTTCTAACATGGGATGCACCCTTATTCTTGAGGATTCCAGAAATGACTTTTTAATTCAGATGTTTCATTATATTAAGGTAATGTCAAAGTTATTAATTTATATGTTAGTATAGTTCCTATACTTTTAAGCCAGTTATAGGTGTAAGACAACCAGAAAAGGATCAGGAGATGAGGGAGTATCCAAGAGAGATGAGGGAATGAGAAGGACACCAGAATAGAGGCAGTGTTGACAAGCAGGACAGAAAGTGAGGAAATGAGTAAAATAATAAATACAGTGAATAAAACAGTGAGACCATTGTAGATACTTGTGTCTATAAAATTATAAATCTTCTACCCAGACAGCCACCAAGTCATAGGCTATTTGGTAAAATTAATACCAACATTTAAATTGGTGTGGGTGAAGTAGCTCAATTTTAGTTTTAGGAAGCTCAAGAAATAGTCATTTAATGTTGACTAAAGGCCAGTGATAAGAGGAGTGGCTCTTTTTTATTTCTGCCTTTGTCTGCATTTGGTTCAGATACCCCAGCACACATCTGTTCTTCTAGTACTTGATAAAGTTAATCATTTTAAGGCTCAGAAATTTACAGGATGAAAAATCCAGCAATCCAGTTCCTATAGCTAGAGAATTGCTAGAAAATAACAACCAAGCAAAACCACAAATAATAAACTTGATGTTTATTTCTGTGTAATGGGTATATTCTTCCTTCCAGAGTGCTAGTATGATCTAGTGAGAGAGTTTGACCCACGTAGCCAGGAGAATCTAGGTTTATAAGTGTCTTTTTTTTTTTTTGACAGACAGAGATCACAAGAAGGAAGAGAGGCAGGCAGAGAGAGAGAGAGAGAGAGAGAGGAGGAAGCAGGCTCCCTGCTGAGCAGAGAGCACAATTTGGGGCTCGATCCCAGGATCCTGGAATCATGACCGGAGCCTAAGGCAGAGGCTTTAACCCACTGAGCCACCAGGTGCCCTAGAACCTAGGTTTATAATCCTTGCTTTCTTACTCACTAACCTTGGACAAGATACCCCACTCCCAAAACTGTGCTTTCCTTGTATAAAATTGGCGTAACAGCAACACTTAACCATATGGCTGTTAAAGCCTTAAATGAGAAGTATTTAAGCATTTAAAGCATTTACCCTCAGACCTAGTATACAGTAAAGAATAAATGTTATTTTTATTTCCCTTGAGTTTTTGATAATAAGTAGATAGTAGTTCTGGTTGGAGATCATACTGCAGCAATTCTTTGTTGCTCATTGAAGGGAGAGTGGAATGTCTGGTTGCCAGGCATAGAAGCAGCATGGCTGACATTGTCATCAAAACCTGAGGAATTTCTTGAATTCTCACTCAGATAAGTGGAGGTGGGGGAAGACACCCAACATCTACACAGACGTGGACTGTAGGGGTGGAAACAGAATTCATTATGTGATCAATATGAAGCTAAATAGTAACTGTAAGCAGCAGTGAAAACAAAAATAACCAAATCCATCCAGAAGGAAAAATTATTTCCTGTGCTTTGATCATGGTCCTTGAGAATTGTTTAATGTACCTTCTACCCAGAAAGCTATGCAGAATTCAGTTTTATATGTAATTCATTGGTGTGTTTTCAAGTTATAATAATAACACTGAATCTTAGAGTATTTCATAAAGCTGTCTTGCTAATCTTAGCTGATGTAGTAAAACATATTGAAGGCATTATTGACTCTCCAGTGGAAAAGAGAACAAAGCAAATAAATGGTCTTTACGTAATAAAAAAGATGTTTTAAATTCTTTTCAGACTTCTTTGGCTCCATTGCCCTGCTATGTTTATCTTATTGAACATCCTTCCCTCAAATATGCAACCACTCGTTCTATAGCCAAGTATCCTGTTGGTAAGTCATATTTTCCATTGTCACAACTGCACAAAATGTATCCTAGGTGAATCTCTGAGAAAATTATTTTTTAAGAATATTTATAGCTATCTTGCTAATTATTATGGCTTATAACTGTCAGTTAATAAGCAAACTAACACCAGGCAGGCTCTAATTATATCAAATTTCTTCAATTTCACTGAGCAGCTTTCTGCATTCCAGGAGAGAAACAGTGAGCTGAGGGACCTTGAACCTTTCATAATGAGCAGTAAACATGCCTACCTTTTGTCCCTAGAAAGAGATCATCTCCGTTTTCCAGGACTGTTCACTATGCAAACATTCTTAAAAAATAATCTGGAACCAGGGCAGTCAGTGTCTTGCTGGCAAGACATGCAGAAACACAAAAGACCGATGAAAAATCTTGTGTCAACATTCTTCTTAGCACCTGCTTTGCATTCATGTCTCCCATAAACTGTTTGCTCTCCATTCATCTGTTTGCCCTGAATGTTACTAGGCTGTGAATTCATCTTTGCCTTCTAGCAACTTCCAACATGGAGGCTTGCATGGTTACTCAGTCTCTTTTTTCTGTATTCCACTCTCTTCCTGAGTGACTTACTAACATAGCTGTTTGCAGATATACTGCAATCATTAAAATTGCTATCACAACTTAAAATCCTTTTTTGTTAGATCTCAGATGGTTTTAACTGAGAGCAATTTAATTTAAAAACGAGTTGTCAGGGGCGCCTGACGGTGTCAGGGGCGCCTCAGTGGGTTAAGTCTCTGCCTTCTGCTCTGGTCATGGTCCCAGGGTCCTGGGATTGAGCCCCGCATTGGGCTTCTGCTCAGCCGGGAGCCTGCTTCCTCCTCTCTCTCTGCCTGCCTCTCTGCCTACTTGTGATCTCTGTCTGTCAAATAAATAAATAAAATCTTTAAAATAAATAAATCAATAAATACAAGTTGTCAAACAATATAAGCAAATTTAACAATATAAGCAAACAATATAAGCAAATTTAAAGTCATCTTGGTTATTCAGTTGTTGATAATTTGGTGTAAAATCAGGAATCTCCTGGGGCAGGATAAATGTCCAAGTATAGGTAATTATTTGAAACAAACCAAATGCTTAACAATAAAGGATAGAGAGCTTATTTCTCTGGGACACCAAATAAATCAAAAGATTTCCACACTTTGAAAAAGCAGTCTTGGTCTGTGCTGTTTGCGGGGCAATGCTGCTCTTAGCTAGAACAAATATCTACCAGTATGTTTGGTCCTAAAAAATAAAGCCAAATCTTTCAAACATTTTAATATGACAGAGTATTAAGATCATCATAAATAGTTAGAAATACTGTATGTTCTCCCTGCAATTTTGCTATTTGGAATACTTTAATATCATCCACTCATTGGGGAAAAAAAACACTTAAGATCAGAGGAAAAACTTATCTGCAACTCAACATTTTATTTAAAGATTTCATTTATTTATTTATCTTGGGGAAGAGTGCAAGCAAGGGGAGAGAAAGAAGGAGAGGAGAAGACTCCCCACTGAGCTGAGAGCCAGATGTGGAGGCTTGATCCCAGGACCCTGGTTTCATGACTTGAGCTGAAGGCAGCCCCTTAACTGACTGAGCCACCTAGGTGCCCCTCAACATTTTATAGTACACCTATAACTTTTGCTCATGGAGATTTGCTTTAGCTTCTACTGACCTTCTACAAGGACTCCTTTTGCATTCTTTTGCCAAGGCACCTAAAATGTGGCAGGATCATTCCAGATAAACTTTATTCCAGAAAGAAGCTGTTTGCTTCAGCCAGCCTTAAGATCATTTCTAGAATCTTCTTCATTTTCTGTCTGTATCTCTGTCTGTCTGTCATGTGTGCATGGGCATGCATGTGCGTGCACATACACACAGAAGAGAAACTAGACAGAATTTTCTACTAACTGTCCCAGATCGACCATGACCTCGTTAGAGACTCAGAAGATTTAATTTTATGACCATTACTTCTTCAGCTCCAATTAGGACTATGCCATGGCTGTTTTCTACAAATCTAAACATTCTTCTCTGACACAGGATCTTGTGTCAAGGTTAGTTTCTGGTTTAGAAAATAAGGCCACCCTATTATCTTCCACTCACAATCAGAAAGGGAAAAAACTGTCAGTAACTGACTTCTGGGTCAAATACCCACTCTTAGCCATCATATCTTCTCTCCACATAGGACTGCCCCACACCACACCTTCCATATCCCCCGTCCCACCTCCCCCCAGAACAAGGAAATGTAGAATTTTTTTGGCTGCAAGAAGCTCAAATGGCTTAAGCAATAAGATAAATTTATTATTTTATGTAACAGCTCAACAGCATCATGAGGGGCTAGGTCCCTCTAGACTAGAAAGTCTACCATTGTTAGCATTTTTTTAGCAGCCCCATGGCCACAAGATGTCCACTGTAATTTTAAGCATCATATGCCAACAAGATAATATCTGGTGAGTGAAAGAAAATTCTTAGGAACTCCCCTGCAGACCTTCTATTATAACGACTTGGTTAGAACTGGGTCACATATCCATTCTTAAATCAATCACTAGGGTAATGGGAGTACTCTAATGACTTATATTATTCCACATTTATACCTGAGCTGGAGAAAAGTTCCCTTACCTGGAAGATTGGACACCCAACCAAAATCAGGACTCTGTTAATGGAGGAAGGC
The DNA here is from genome assembly GCA_003697995.1 of Taxidea taxus jeffersonii. Taxonomy (NCBI): domain Eukaryota; kingdom Metazoa; phylum Chordata; class Mammalia; order Carnivora; family Mustelidae; genus Taxidea; species Taxidea taxus. The sequence goes on along the minus strand of ML104638.1, from coordinate 461,159 downwards.
TTTTGGATGGGCAGCCAACAATGTCTTCTACAGCACAGATGTAGACATATCCTTGAACATGTTTTCACACATCTGTATAAATCATTTATACACAAGATACTTTCCTCGGCCACACTTATACCACATACTTAAATATATGTCCAAATGTGTATACAAGGAAGCTAAGTATAGGGGTGCCTGGGTGGCTCAGTGGGTTAAGCCTCTGCCTTTGGCTCAGGTCATGATCTCAGGATCCTGGGATCGAGCCCCACATCTGGGTCTCTGCTCAATGGGGAGCCTGCTTCACTCTCTCTCTCTGCCCGCCTCTCTGCCTTCTTGTGATCTCTCTCTCACTACCAAATAAATAAATAAAATCTTTAAAAAAAGAAAGAAAGAAAGCTAAGCACAACAAATAAAAAATATAGATCAGGGGCACCTCATGGCTCAGTCAGTTAAGCGTCTGCTTTCAGCTCAGGTCATGATCCCAGGGTCCTGGGATCAAGTCCCACATGGGGGTGGCGGAGGGAGGGTCCTTGCTCAGTGGGGAGCCTGCTTCTCCCTCTCAAATAAATAAAATCCTTAAAAAAATGTAGATCAAATACAGAAAGATTGTGTGAATCAAGAAATGAGAGAAGTGAGTGAAAATAGAATGGGTGAAAAAGAATGTATATGAATACATATGAATTGTCTGGAAGAGAATGGATGATATTATACTTGGTAAATGGTTTAAAGTGGAGGAGGTAAGAATTGGAGGAATAACTGTGTTGGAGGGATAACTGTAGGGATTGGAGGGAATAGGAGGGAAGTGACTAGATATTTGGTGTAAGATTGGATTGGCACTTGGGGCACCTGGGTGGCTCAGTGGGATAAGCCTCTGCCTTTGCCTCAGGTCATGATCTCGGGGTCCTGGGATCAAGCCCCGCATAGGGCTCTCTGCTCAGTGGGGAGCCTGCTTCCCCCTCTCTCTCTCTGCCTGCTGCTCTGCCTACTTCTGATCTCTCTCTGTCAAATTAATAAGATCTTTAAAAAAAAAAAGATTGGATTGGCACTGGAGTGAAAAATAAATACAAATTTATTCTAAGGAAAACTAAAACTGTCACACTATTATGTCAGGATGGGTTGTTATGTAAGGGTAAGAATGTTGCTCCAGGGTCACATAGACTGTCATGTTGACTTACATCCATGGCTCTAGATTTCTGTGACTTAAATGGATGACTTTCCTCCAGTCAAAACTAAATATTAGGTCTATGACAGTTTTCTTTGTGGCCACTTACTATTTTGTCAATATAAATTTGTCTACTCTGTTTATTAGGTTATGATATTTAAGCATTTTGACAATATTGAAGGAAATTTGAAGAAAAATGACCCAGGATTTTACTATTCTAATATAACTCTTTGATATTTTTCCATGTTTTTTCCCAGTCTTGATTCGTTATGCTTATAACATGTACATGCAGATGTTCTGCTTTTATTTTTTGCCTAACATTGTCTCAAATATTTTCCATGATGCTACATGGTCTACCTTTTTAAAAATTTAAAGATGGGGTTATAGATCTTTATACATTAAAATGATCAATTTTATAAGGTGTTGTAATACTTGTTGTATAAATATGATTATTTCCCCTTTTGTACCGAGGTATAGAAGTTGGTCCCCAGCCTCAAGGGGTTCTGAGAGCTGATATTTTGGGTCAAATGAGAAAAATGATTAAACATGCTCTTGATTTTATACATAATTTCAATGAAGGTAAGCAAGAGGTAGGAACTGTTTCCTTTTTAGTGTATGTGTGTTGTAAAGAAATCAGAAAAGGGAGCTGAAATGAGCACACAGTGACTTAACCACTGAATACTGAAATAGCAATTGTCAAATTTGCCATGCCAGTGGTAGTAGATGATTTTTAGAAATGTTATTCACTTCAGCCATTCTTCAGTGACCAGAGTAGACAGTTAAGAAAAGCAGCTACTAAATAAAGCTCTCCAAATAAAATCCTCATTTTCTAATTTCCAGTTTAAAAAGCAAAGAAATACTAAGAAATTCAAATGTCCAGTAAACATATAAAAAGATGTCCAATATTATTAATTATCAGAGAAATGCAAATTAAAATGAGAAACAATTTTCTTCCATTAGAGTGAAAAAATATTAAAATCTGATAATATTAACTGTTGGTAAGGGTATAGGAAAAGAGGATGCTCTCATCCCTGCTGGTTTAAATTGCTAAGGGCACTTTAGAGAGAATTTTTACAGTATCCACTTTTAAAAATACACAAATCCTGTGATCCAGCATTTCCGTATCTCAGAGAAACACAAACACATGCATACCCAATACGACATACACAGGGTGGGTATCAGTGTCATAGTAACAGTAAAACATTAGAAATGACCTGAATGTCGATCCACTGGTGAACAATTAAATTAATGTGGAAATACCTTCAAAATATATTGTTAATTATAGAAAAGAAGCTATAGACCAAAACATGCAGTATACCAATTTGCTTCAGAATAATAATAATAATAGTAATAAATGCTTGCTAGAAAACATCTACACATATATCTTAATACACAGGAAAAGTTCTAGAGGAAAATACACCAAACTGATAACCATGATTATTGGGGAGGGGAGTAAAAAAACAGATTAATTTTGTTTTTATTGTTTTCAAGGTGAATGATGCATTCATTTATTATTTGTATAATTAAAAAATAATTAAATGGGGCTGGGTAGGGTGACATATGGTACTCTACTATCTGCTCATTTATTTGGTAAACCTAAAACTGAAGCAAAAAAAGTCTTATTTGTGGGGCCGTCTGGGTGGCTCAGTTGGTTAAGCGGCTGCCTTCGGCTCAGGTTATGATCCCAGCGTCCTAGAATCGAGTCTCACATTGGGCTCCTTGCTCAGCAGGGAGCCTGCTTCTCCCTCTGCCTCTGCCTGCCACTCTGTCTGCCTGTGCTCACTCTCTCTGACAAATAAATAAATAAATAAATAAAAATCTTTAAAAAAAAAAGTCTTATTTGTTACTAAAATTATTAAAAAAATGAATTTTTTCTTTAAAAATAATATTTTTTTAATCTAAGTTCAATTAGCAAACATATAGTATGTCATTAGTTTTTGGGGTTTTTTTTGTTTGTTTTTTTCTTTAAGCTTTTTTATTTAAACATATAATGTAACCCCACCACCCTCTCCCAACCCCTCTCCCCCCCCACCCCCCTCAGTTTGTTTTATGACATTAAGAGTCTCTTTTGGTTTGTCTCCCTCCCGATCCCATCTTGTTTCATTTTTTCTTTTCCTACCCTTAATCCCCACCCCTGTTGCATCTCCACTTCCTCATATCAGGGAGATCATGTGATAGTTGTCTTTCTCCAGTTGACTTATTTCGCTAAGCATAATACACTCTAGTTCCATCCATGTCATCGCAAATGGTAAGATTTCATTTCTTTTGATGGCTGCATAGTATTCCATTGTATATATATACCACATCTTCTTTATCCATTCATCTGTTGATGGACATCTAGGTACATTCCATAACTTGGCTAGTGTGGACATTGCTGCTATAAACATTCGGGTACACGTGCCCCTTTGGATCAGTACGTTTCATTGATTTGTTCTATTGGTTTTTTTTATTTCTATTTCATTGATTTCTGCTTTGATCTTTATTATTTCTCTTCTCCTGCTGGGTTTAGGCTTTCTTTGTTGTTCTTTCTCGAGCTCCTTTAGGTGTAGGGTTAGGTTGTGTATTTGAGACCTTTCCTGTTTTTTGAGATAGGCTTGTATCGTTATATATTTTCCTCTCAGGACTGCCTTTGCTGTGTCCCACAGATTTTGGACCATTGTGTTTTCATTATCATTTGTTTCCATGGTTTTTTTCAATTCTTCTTTAATTTCCTGGTTGACCCATTCATTCTTTAGAAGGATGCTGTTGAGTCTCCATGTATTTGGGCTCTTTCCAAATTTCCTCTTGTGATTGAGTTCTAGCTTCAGAGCATCGTGGTCTGAAAATATGCAGGGAATGATCCCAATCTTTTGATACAGGTTGAGACCTGATTTATGACCCAGGATGTGAGCTATTCTGGAGAATGTTCCATGGGCACTAGAGAAGAATGTGTATTCTGTTGCTTTGGGATGGAATGTTCTGAATAAATCTGTGATGTCCATCTGGTCCAGTGTGTCATTTAAGACCTTTATTTCCTTGTTGATCATTTGCTTGGATGATCTGTCCATTTCAGTGAGGGTTGTGTTAAAGTCTCCTACTACTATTGTATTCTTGTCAATGTGTTTGTTTGATTTTGTTATTAATTGGTTTATATAGTTGGCTGCTCCCATGTTAGGGGCATAGATATTTAAAATTGTTAGATCTTCTTGTTGGACAGACCCTTTGAGTATGATATAGTGTCCTTCCTCATCTCTTATTATAGTCTTTGGCTTAAAATCTAATTGATCTGATATAAAGATTGCCACCCCAGCTTTCTTCTGATGTCCATTAGCATGGTAAATTGTTTTCCACCCCCTCACTTTCAATCTGGAGGTGTCTTCAGGTCTAAAATGAGTTTCTTGTAGTCAGCATATTGATGGGTTTTGTTTTTTTATCCATTCTGAAACCCTGTGTCTTTTGATTGGGGCATTTAGCCCATTTACATTCAGGGTAATTATTGAGAGATATGAATTTAGTACCACTGTATTGCCTGTAAGGTGATTGTTACTGTATATTGTCTCTGTTCCTTTCTGATCTACTACTTTTAGGGTCTCTCTTTGCTTAGAGGACCCCTTTCAATATTTCCTGTAGAGCTGGTTTGGTGTTTACAAATTCTTTCAGTTTTTGTTTGTCCTGGAAGCTTTTAATCTCTCCTTCTATTTTCAATGATAATCTAGCTGGATAAAGTATTCTTGGCTGCATGTTTTTCTCGTTTAGTGCTCTGAATATATCATGCCAGTTCTTTCTGGCCTGCCAGGTCTCTGTGGATAAGTCTGCTGCCAATCTAATATTTTTACCATTGTATGTTACAGACTTCTTGTCCCGTGCTGCTTTCAGGATTTTCTCTTTGTCACTAAAACTTGTAAATTTTACTATTAGATGACGGGGTGTGGCCCTATTCATATTGATTTTGAGGGAGATTCTCTGCACCTCCTGGATGTTGATGCTTGTTCCCTTTGCTATATTAGGGAAATTCTCTACAATAATTCTCTCCAATATACCTTCTGCTCCTCTCTCTCTTTCTTCTTCTTCTGGAATCCCAATTATTCTAATGTTCTTTTGTCTTATGGTATCACTTATCTCTTGAATTCTCCCCTCCTGATCCAGTAGTTCTATGTCTCTCTTTTGCTCAGCTTCTTTATTCTCTGTCATTTGGTCTTCTATATCACTAATTCTTTCTTCTGCCTCATTTATCCTAGCAGTAAGAGCCTCCATTTTTTATTGCACCTCATTAATAGCTTTTTTAATTTCAACTTGATTAGATTTTAGTTCTTTTATTTCTCCAGAAAGGGCTTTTATTTCTCCCGACAGGGTTTCTCTAATATCTTCCATGCCTTTTTCGAGCCCGGCTAGAACCTTGAGAATCGTCGTCCTGAATTCCAGATCTGACATATTACCAATGTCTGTATCGATTAGGTCCCTAGCCTTAGGTACTGCCTCTTGTTCTTTTTTTTGTGGTGAGTTTTTCCGCCTTATCATTTTGTCCAGATAAGAATCCACTGTTCTCCTTGTTAAGTGAACTTGATCTTGGCTGGATTTCTTGTTGATCTTCTGGGGGAGGGGCCTGTTGTAGTGATTTTCAAGTGTCTCTGCCCCAGGCGGAATTGCACTGCCCTTACCAGGGGCCAGGCTAAGTAATCCTCTCAGGTTCGCTTTTGGGAGTTTTTGTTCCCTGAACGCTTTCCATAGAGTTCCGGAGGACAGGAATGAAAATGGCCGCCTCCCAATCTCCGGTTTGGAGGAGCCGAGAGCTAGGGGCCCCAGTCTTCAGTGCGCCTTCAGAGGAAAGCGCTTAATCATTCCTGTCTCCCCAGCCTCCGGCCGCGCTTGGAGAAAATCGTGCGTAATCAGTCCCGTCTCACTGGCCTCTGGCTGTGATCCGAGGTCACCCAGCCTGTGACCAAGCGTCTCTGTCTCTGGCAGAGTCCCACCTGGAGTCCCCGAACCCCGTAGATCCCTGAGCTCTCCCAGGTCGGAGTCTCCCCAGATCTTGTGGGGACCCCTTGCACAGAGCACCGGCCTGTGTCACAGACCACGGCTCTAGGAAGCCCCGAGTTGAGAGCTCACTCCTGGGCTCTGTCTCCGCAGCCGGCTTCCCTGCTCTAATACTTGTGAGCTCTGCGACATTCAGACACCCCTGATCCTTCTGTGACCCCGCAGGACCTGAGTCCACGCTGTCCCCGTGAGGTCTTCACCCCAGTTTAGCCTCTGGAGTGATGTCCCTCCCTGGAGCAGACTTTTAAAGTCCTGATTTTGTGCTCCATTGTTCCGCCGCTTGCCGGGAGCCAGCCCCTCCCCCCGCGGTCTATCTTCCCGTTGCATTGGATTCACTTCTCCGCTGGTCCTACCTTTTAGAAAGTGGTCGATTTTCTGTTTCTAGAATTGTTGTTCTTCTTCTCTTCGATCTTCTGTTGGATTCGTAGGTGTTCGGAATGGTTTGATCGGCTATCCAGCTGCTCTCCTGCTGCCTGATGTCGTCTCAGCCTCCTACTTCTCCTCCATCTTGACTCCTCTTTCCCGTCATTAGTTTTTGATGTAGTGTTCAGTGATTTGTTAGTTGTGTATAACACCCAGGGCTCATCACATCAATGCCCACTACCCAGTTACCCCATCCCTTCACCCCCGTCCCTTCTACAACCCTAGGTTTATTTCCTGGAGGGAGTCAGGAATCTCTCATTGTTTGTCTCCCTCTCAATTTCCTTTAAAATTTAAAAATAAAGTATAATTAAAACCAAAGAGACCTGAAACTATAATATAACACTGTGTATTAATTATCCTGGAATTAAAATTTTAAAAACTTAATAAAATTTTTAAAACTTTTGGGGCATCTGGGTGGCTCAGTGGGTTAAAGCCTCTACTTTAGGCTCAGGTCATGATCCCAGGGTCCTGGGATCGAGCCGGCATCAGGCTCTCTTATCAGCAGGGAACCTGCTTCCTCGCCCCCCCCCCCCGCCTCTCTGTCTACTTGTGATCTCTGTCTGTCAAATAAATAAATAAAATCTTTTTAAAAAATTTAAAAACTTTAAAAAATTCCTAAAAGAAAGAGAGAAAATCCTATGTAAATAACTATTCCAGAAGGCTGAATCAAAATTGTTGTGGAGTTGGTCATTATAGTGACAAGGCGGGAGAATAGTTCAGTGTAGTGGGGCATATAATTCCTTAATGTCAGATTGTGCACCTTACTTCAACCACAGCAATTTCTTTTCTGCCTAGGAATCCTTTGACTCCAAAGTCATAAAGACTGAAAGTCAGATTTTTACCACCTTTGTCTGAGGACAGGGTCGATAGCATCAAATGGACCTGGTATTGGGAAGATCACCCCTAATTTACAAGAAACCCTTCCAATAATAAATGTGGGACTACAGTACATTAAGAAATGATGTACCAGGTAGAAGGCCACAAACCTGAGTGGAGAAACATGGTTTCCAAATCAGAGTCCACAGAATCCTACTCCAGGGATGGGGGTCTCCTAGCTGCCCTGTCGCTCTGGGATAGTTCCAGGACAGTTGCTCCAGAGAAGTTCTACTGTTTTATTGCTCTTCCATGTAACATTTCACTTAAACAAAAGATTCTACAATTCAGAAATGTTAAACCACTATAACTTTTTAGTTTGGTGGATTTTTAACTAACATGGAAAGAACACAGTTACCCAAAGAAGGCTGACAAAGAGATAACCACCAAGAGAAATATCTCTAGAAATGTGCAGAAGAGCTCCATCCTTGACTGTGCTACTCAAAATTGTCAGTAAGTTGGATAAAGATATAGGTGACATGCTTATATATAAATGAAAGGTAGCAGGAAGTTTGCAGGAAAATATTCAGGGTCAGGAGGTGGATCCCAAAAGTGCTGACAATCTTTAACAATTGTCTGAAGCAAATGCTTTAAGTTAAATACATTACAGTTACAAAGTTTGCTTTTATGTTTAAAAAAAATCCAGGATAAGGGAGGTGATGCATTGAATAAACACCAGTTGGGGAACTGTGAATAAATTCTGAGTCCATATTAGTGGTTAGCCAAGGAGAAAATTAAGAATGCTAAAAAGTTTGAAAACCAAAATAAGAGTAATCCCTAAGACACACACAGAACTTGAGTTTACAAAGTACCTTCACATAGAACCTCATGAATGTGACCATGTAGGAGTAGTGAATAAGAATATTTAGATCAGCAAAAGAAGACTTTATATTGGAGTTTTAGAAGTGTTACATTGGAAAGCTATTAGACATGTTTTCTGTGACTGAGGGCAGAGTAGAATCAGTGGGATAGAGTTACCTACAGACATAAATTTCTAATTAACAACACTGACCATACTTTGTGAAGCTGTCTGAGCTAGAGTAAGATGACCACCAGTGGGCCAGAAAGAGATGGAGAATACTCAAGCACCGATGAAGTTAGGCATTTGAGGCTCCTGCAGAGTCTGAGATTCAAAGTAGCAAAAACATGCTACTTTATTTTCTACCACTTTCCCTTTACTCCCAATGGACCTTCTGCTTTAAAGAGAGGACACCTGATAAGTTTCCATCTTCACCTGAAAGATGGGGTAGATTGTAAAAATGTAAAATTGTAAAATTTTGTAAAATTGTAAAAACAAAACAAAACAAATTCTTTCCTTCTCTGCATCCATGTTCTTACAATGTGCTGTTTTAGATCCTTCTACCAAGAAATGGAGTCTATTTCCCTACTCCTGAATCTTAAATGTTTTGTGCCACAGAAGAAATTTGAAAAGGACTTGCCCTCTGGGGGCTGCTCTCCTGCTCCCCTTCCCAGTATGTGGATCAGCCTGGCCTCTTGAATAATGGGAGGTTATGAGGCAGAGGACTCAAAGACACCCTAGCTCTAGCCAATAGGCCTGTCAGATGCCAGACATGAGAGTAAGACATTCTTAGATCATCCAGTCCCCAGCTGACCTGCCAGCTTACCATGAACACATGAGCAAGCCAGTCAGAAATAAGCAAGCCAGCATAAACCAGACAAACTGCCCAAACAACCCACAGAATCATGACTAAATTGAAGGTCCTCATATGACACCATTGCGTTTGGGGGAGTGTGTTAAGCAGCAAAAACTAACTGATACAGAAGTGATCAGAGGTTACCACATTCCAACCCTAGCTGCACTTTCTGCTCTAAAGACAAAAGAAGATTTTTCTTTGAGTTGCAACCATAGTGCACTATGAGCCCTTTGTTGGATGAAACTTCATCCTGTTTACTCAAAGTTGCCTGGTATACATGTACACTACTTCTTTTCCAAGTTTCTGGGCTGTTTGATGTTGCTGCATCTTTGGAAGGAGAACCCCACTGTTGGCAGGTTGCCTGTTTCCCTATGTCTCACAATACTATGTTAAAAGAAGGGGCACAATGCTGAAGTCATCTAACCTGCTGGAAGTCCTCTTGAGGTTGTGCGATCATAGAATGTCAGAGCTGGAAGGGACCTCCAAGATAAGATAATTCAAAATCTTCATTTGACAGGTGACGAAAGTGAGCCTCAAGAAGTTAATCATCTTGCTCAAGATTACACAGCTGGATTAAAGCCTGGGTATCTTGACTTCCATCCTAGCCTCTTTTTCTCCCACACTGGCTTCTCAAGTCCTGTTTTCTACTTCTATCCACTAGTGTATTTGTGGACAATGTACCAATAGGAGTAGTTTGAGAACTTCTTTTGGCCAGATGTTGTTTATGAATATCCTTAACTAAAATGGTATGTTCTTGTAACTGTCTTCATTTTTTGGTTGTTGTTGTTTTTCCCTTAAAGTGTCAACTTCCTTTTTTGAAAAAAAAAATATACATTTGGTATACATACCAAATATACATACTGTTTTCACCATAGGAAAAGAATTTCCTTCATGTGCTATTGAAGTCTATAAAATAATGGAGAAAGTTGATTATCCCAGGAATGAAAATGGAGATATTGCTGCTATTATCCACCCTAATCTACAGGTAACATTTGCTGTTTCTTTAAAGTATTCAAAATGCTGATGCTCCACCTTCCAATAGAACTTTATAGTTTATAAGCCATTTTACATACATTAGTTCATTTGTGTTCTCAAAAACACTACAGTGTATGTAGGGTATTCAAACCTTCATTCAGTAAATATTTACTGAGTAGATCCCTGCTGGCTCTGGGGGTACACAAATACTTTTGTGGTATTTACAGAGCAGATATACTAAATGCTAAACTGTGGTTTAGAAATCAAGATAACCAGATGCTATAACAGAATAATGATGTAGGGAGGAAGGGGTCAGGCAAGGCCTCTCAGGGAAGGTGAAATTCCTGCCCAAGTGCAATGGGCAGGAATCAGTGTATCTATTTTAACTTAAGAAAATTGAGGTTCACACAGGCTTCCATTTATGGAATGGGTAAGTCACAGGGTAAAAGGCAGAGCACAGGAAATATGGTCTTGTAATAGCGTTGTACTCTGACAGATAGTGGCTATACTTGGGGTGAGCATAGTATAAAGTATAAACTATGCTGTACACCTAAAATTAGTGTAACGCTGTGTGTCAACTACATTCAAAAAAAAATTTTTTTAAGAAAACAGAGGCTCAGAAGTTAGATCTCCCCCCATAGTCCGGTAGCTATCCGTGGCAGATCTAGAACTAATGTTCTTTGCAGTTTGATGACATTGCTACCACCTCCCTGTGCTCAGCACTGAATAAGTTAGAGCAAAGCATTTAAATTTCTTCCTTTGCAATGGAAGCCATATTTCAGCCATATTCTTCACTCTCCTCAGAACCCTAGTATCTGTTCCTTGTCTGGCTTGATCAATTATGGCATAGTTAAGGGAGAAGAAGAGGCTCTTGGAAGAGTTTAAAGCTGGGAAAGGCAACAGTAGAAAAAAGGAGAAGCAAATATTCCAAAAAGCTAAAACATCCATTCCCATTGTGAGTACCCTACTCACCCTTAGATATCAGAGATGGAGGAGACCTGGTGGATTATCTAATCTGGGGCTTTCAGCTCTGGCTACACATTGCCTAGAGAGCCTTTGAAAAATAATGATGCCACAATCTCACTCAGATAATCTGATCTTATTGGCCTGAGTAATCAAGGTAGAGAACCACTGATCCAGTTCAGATCCTATTTAATGACCCTAATACTAATCATCCAGACTTACAACTTAAAAAAGTAGCCTGCCCAAAAATACGGATACTTGGAACAAAATGTGCTTGGTCCCTTTGTGAGATCCAGGTAGAAACCAGAAGGCAGTTATTTAAAGGAAAGAAAGATAAAGAGTGAGGGAGAAAGAGGAAGTCCTGCAGATAACAAAAATAGCAAGTCCAGAAACAGAGGCCAAGATGTTGATGTCCTAACTGACTACAATAAAGGATTTTTTAAAGAATTTGTATTCCTTGGGGATCCTTGAATAGTACAGAAATCACCGTGGGGAGGCCGAGAAGTGAGGCAGAGAACAGTTAACAAACAGAGTTAGTGGTAGGTGTTGAAAGGAAGGTTAGTGTTGTTCTGATGGCTCCATATTCTGCAAGGAAAAGTGACTCATTAGTTATTGCAAAAAATATTTTTGAATGACTAAGCCTATTCTGGGCCCTGAGATTCAAGATAGACAAAGTCCCTCATGGAGCTTCCATACCAATCAGGGGAGAACAGACCATGAATAAGTAAACAATACATAAACCAGTTCATTTCAAATTGTAATGAGTACTATAAAAGAAATAAACAGAATAATAGAGGCTAGCAGATGGTTCCTGTTAGATGGAATGGTCTGAAAGAGCCATCTCTGAGATGATGGCATTGAAGCTGGATCCTGGACCACGAGAAGTCAACCACATGGAAAACAAGTCCAAAGGCCCTGGGGATGGAAGAAACTTGGAGTGTTTGAGGAACAGCAAGACCAGTGTCAGTGTAGAGTAGGGTGTGAACAGAAAAGACAGTAGGCCCTCGAGCTAGAGACACAGTCCAGATTTTATTCTAAGAGTGATGGTTCTTAATCAGGATGTTCACTGGAGTGACCTCAAGGATGTACTCCCAAATGCCGGGAGCCCATTACAAAAGCACCAACACAGTGCTTCTCAAACTTAGACCACAGGAGGGGTGCCTGGGTGGCCCAGTTGGTTGAGTATCTCTGCCTTTGGCTCAGGTCATGATCTCAGACTTCTGGGATCGAGTCCCATATCAGGCTCCCTGCTCAGTTGGGAGTCTGCTTCTGCCTCTGCCTGCTGCTCTCTCTGTCAAATAAATAAATAAAATCTTAAACAAAACAAAACTTAGGCCACAGAAGAATCACCTGAGGAACTTTGAAAAATCTTGATTTCCAGGTCCCATCCCCAGAGATTCTGATTTAATTCATCAAGGTGAGCACTGGAAATCAGTTAGGCTCACCAGGTGATTTTACCATGGCTCAGGTCTGGGTAGCCCTGCCTCACCTTGGCATCGCTGCAGGTGTGGCAAAGCAGCTGTGTCACTTGTTCCAGAGGCACATCTCTGGCTGCAAATCACTGTCCAGAGCAGCTTTTCACACACTGTTCTCCAGAGTCACTTGGGGCTTTGAAAAACAAAACCAGCCAACAGGGAACTATAAATAGGGAAGCTAGGGAGGGGTGTGATGGAATCATGCACCTTCGTTCCATATTCTGTGCTTACCTGACTCTCTACTGTACATATCCCAACTCATAGAGCAGTGCATAAAAATTAATAAATTTTACTCTATGTAAATTTTGAAATAAATGTGTTAAAATTAATGGTGCCTAAGCCCCAACCTTGAGATTCTAGTTTCATGTATCTGTGGTGCAGGCAGCCCTTCTACTCATCTATATTTTTTAAACATCCCAGGTGATTATAATGTGCAATCATGGTTGAGAAAATTGCCATAATGCAGTGCTTCCCAAACTTTAATGTTGTGCATGTAAGTATCTGGGGATTTGTTAACGTGAAGATTTCGATTTAGCAAGTTTGCAGTGGGGAATGAAATTGTGTTTTTCTAATAAATTCCCAGGTGCTTCTGGGAAATGTTAGAAATGCAGGCTCGTGGGCTCTGCCCCAAGCCCATAGAATCCAAATCTGCATTTTAACAAAATCCATACACCACCTGCAAACATGTCAAAGTTTGGGAAGAACTGGTTTAGGGTTCCTATGGTGTGACAGTGTTGGGGTTTGAGGGCTCAGAGGTCCAGATCCCTGATGTGGGACATTTCAGATAACTCAGTTTTTACATGGAATACACTCACTTTATCCTAGATTTGCCCCAGCCCACACCCACTGTCTATGCTCAAAGCCCATCCAAGTAGAATCCCTTTGCAGGCAAGCACAATGGTACCATTTTCACATCTCCAGCAGTATAATGCCCAGCACACTGAAGGGTCTTAATGGTATTTCCTAAATTTTGCTGAACAGGTAGAATATACAGAGAGACACGTGTTATTTTTGTCCTTTCATACTCTAAATCTCCTTGGCAACATTCAAGACAAACTTGGTATTGAGGCGAACTCTAATTACATGTATCAGTTATAAAAATTAAATGCGAACTCTTAAAACTGCAGCCCAAAGTAATGGTTTGGCCTCAGTTTAGTGAGATCCCAACATCTCCTTATTTATACAGTGCTACAGTCTGTTAGTGGTCTAGAGCCGGGCTTAAAACTTTAAAAACAAGGAAAAAACCCAAATGTAACTTACGTTATTTTAATTGTTTCCTGAGAGGATCAAGACTGGAAACCGCTGCACCCTGGGGATCCTGTGTTTTTAACTCTTGACGGACAGATAATTCCATTGGGCGGAGACGATACTGTGTACCCAGTGTTTGTAAATGAGGCTGCGTATTATGAAAAGAGAGAAGCTTTCGCAAAGACAACCAAACTAACACTCAGTGCAAAAAGCATTCGCTCCTCTTTACATTAGGAATCACCTCTAACCCCCTGTTGTACAGTATCTCTACTAGTTTGTAAGCTCTTGAAGGGCAGGATCGTGCCTTCTTCAGCTTCATACCCATAGCACCTAGTCCAGTGCCTTGCACACAGTGGGCATTGAGGCAAATTTTCTGAATGAATGAATAAATGAATTAATGAGTATCTTTAAAAGTATCATATTGGGGGGGTGCCTGGGTGGCTCAGTGGGTTAAAGCCTCTGCCTTCGGCTTAGGTCATGATCTCAGGGTCCTGGGATTGAGCCCTGCATCAGGCTCTCTGCTCCACGGGAAGCCTGCTTCCTCCCTCTCTCTCTGCCTGCCTCTCTGCCAACTTGTGATCTCTGTCTGTCAAATACATAAATAAAATCTTTAAAAAAAAAAGTATCATATTGGGGGACGCCTGGGTGGCTCAGTCGGTTAAACGTCTGCCTTCAGCTCAGGTCATGATCCCAGGGTCCTGGGATCAAGTCCCGAATTGGGCTCCTTGCTCGGTGGGGAGCCTGCTTCTCCCTCTGCCTGCTGCTCCCTCGCTTGTGCTTGCTCACTCTCACTCTCTATCTGATAAATAAATAAAATATTTTTAAAAAATAATAAAAAATAAAAGTATTATATTGGATAGGTAGCTTATTCAAAGAGGTGCATTTCTTATTTCTGTATAGTTCCTTATATATTATACTTTGATAGTTTAAGATTCTGAATAAAACTACCTTTAAATTCACATTTCAAAATTGAAATAGATACTATCTAAAAAAGTTATTAATTTGAGCATAGAATTAAATGTGTTTTCAAGTAATGTATAAATGCTACTAGAAACTAATGATGCAGACTTGGCTATTTTTAAATTTTTCACATTTGAATTAATGATAATATATTAAGTATCCCATCTGTAAACTTTACCAATAGTTGTGATATCCATAGGAGATTTTTAATTGTTCCTTTGAAGATGAAATGTGAACAGGAAATGAAGGCTGATTAGAAACTGAATGGACCTCTGTCCACAGACAGTAACCCACACACAGAATCGCTGCTGTCACATGGTTCCTTGTTCCGCGATGAACTCCAGGAGCGGGGAGCCTCCTCCAGACATCTCACAAGTCCGTTGGGAAGCTAACATCCCTTCCCAACTTGGGAAAATCTGGAAGAGGCATAGTCCTCCAACTATCCCTTCTAAATTTGAAGGAATGCACTTGCCTTTGTCCCAGCCAACACATGAGGAAGTCTTTGGGCTCCTACAACATAGGTGGTGAAGACAGAAATAGCAGAGGGCAGTGGACACTAGTAGAAATGTGACCCAAACTCCTGTCTCTGATTCACAAACGTGTTCTTTCAAGAAAGCGCCCATGATTGAAGTGCCCAAATCCCTCCCCTCTCTTGATTTTTCTGCTCAAAGTTCTCCTCTCCCTCCAGCCCCTGCAGGAACCGCCCCTGTCTCCTCTCTTAGGCCCCAATGGCCAAGTTAAAGAGAGTTTTTATCCTATGATTTGGGTCCAAATGAACCCATGTTTACGGTTTCAAATATATGTACCAAAATCATACTAATATTATTGAAAACAAAGATATCTCATTCTTCCAGAGCAAACCCCATTAAGCCAATTTCATTTTCATGTTCAGTGTTTTATAAAGTGCAAGTAAGCTGTTTCTAAATTTTCAGCACCAGAATTTTTGTACTTTGCCAAAATGATTTTTATTGGAATAAACTCTCATCCTTCTGAATTCTGAAGTAAAATTTCAATTTATCAATGAGCTTTAATACATAACAAGTTTTACCAGTCTTCCTTCCCCCACTATGAAAATGCCTTCTGTTTTATGTCCGAGTCCAATTTTTCTGGGTCAATTTTTTCGAGATGTAAATGTTGACCAGAGTCCTTTTACTGTTCCATCAAATTTTAGTTACCTATAAAATTTTACCAATGCAAAGTCTTATTTCTTCTGACTCAGAATTCAGAGTTTCTAAATTAAATGTGATTTTTAAAAAAAAGAACATAGTGCTGTTTGGTTTTAGCCACTTTCAGTTTTATTCTATTTTCATTATTTCTAACAGTCTGCACACTCGGTTTTTGCATTTGTAAAATGGGGGTGATCATAATAGTGTCCCTTTCTTGGAATTATTATAGAGAATAAGTGGGCTGATACAGACAAGTACTTAGCACAGTGCCCAACACAGAATAACAAGTTATTCAAGTTCAAATTCCTAATACAAGAGGCCTTTTATGATTTACTGTCCCCTCCCCCACAACCTCTCTAAATGCTTTGCCTTTCACATTGTTTTATTCCTATACGCCTTCACATAGACTGGTCCTTCCACTCACAGTTCTCTCCCTCCTTCCTCTACCCCCCACCCCCATTCGGCCTTCACTCTAGCTAATTCCTCCTCTTCCTTCAAAATGCTCCTTAACTCTCCTTTCATCTTAAAGACTTTTTGGCCTGCCTCTTTGCCCCTCTCTGCTTTCATCCCATCTTGAAGACATTACCGATATCTTTCCCAGTGTCTGCAATCTATAAGTGCCCAGTAAAGTTTAGTCGACCTAGTGTGCTTAAACATCCCTTCTCTACTGAAGTGTCTTCATATTCCACCAATGTCTTTGCCTTCTTTCCTTCTTTCCCAGCCACTCCCTGAGTATGCCCATCACTCTCAAGTGAAATTCACTTCACTGTACACTCTTCAGACATTACTGTGTCCCAAAGGATGGCAGGGGGGAACATATACCATTTTAAGCCTGCAACCCCATTACAAAAACAGGGTAATGTTCAGATTTAATCATTCCTCTGTGTAAAGCCTTTTAGTAGCTTCCTCTAAACTTGATACGAAAGCTGAACAAGTCCTATGTGCTCTGGCCTCTGCCTACCTCTCCAGACCTATTTCATGTCACTTGTCCCTTTGTTCCCAGAAGTTTGGCCACGCAGATTCCTCCATCCTCAGCTGCATCAAGCGCCCTAGTACCTTAAGGTCTTTGCCCACATTGTTTCCTCTTCTTGAAGCCCTATCCCACCCCCACACTCCCTTTACCTGGTTGAGACATATTCTTAAATGTGACTCAGGCTAGGATAGCACGACTGACTAGCACTAACTAGTAAACCTCAGAGAACCTGGACTCATGGCCTGAGAAAAAACAGTGTGACCTTTACATATCATTCCATGTCTCTCCAAGTCTCAGTTTCTCCACTTGTTAAATGGGGATATAATACTCATCAAACCTATAACACTGTGTTATTAAGATAACCAGTGTGATAGGAAAAGCTTTATAAATAGGAAACATACGATCTTAAAGGCTTAAGTTGCAAAATACCTTTTGGAAGGTAACTTTTTACAAGATTGAGAGCCATAAAACTGTTCATACCCATTGACCTAGACATCCCCCTCCCAGAATATATCCTATTAAAAGGGGTTTCCACCCTTTTTCTATCAGTCCACCCAGAATGTTCCCATGGATAGCACATTCCTAGATTAGATGCTGAAGCTTATTTGAGTTAGGATGTAAATTATGTACAATTCCCATTTCTTTGACATTCAAGAAGACACATCCCAGTGAAGGATGTTGCTCTAGGATTTGTTTGGATTAAGTAAATAATTCACCAAATGCAGCAGATCACTGATTAATAAATTGTTTGCAAGTTCTGCAGCCCATCAAGACATAGCAGTGTCTTGGCATTGAAGTTAAAAACTGCCATCCTTATTAAATAACACAAGAGAATTTTACAAATGGCTATACATACGAGTTGGCCAGTAATGATAGTAATATCACTGCCTCCTCACAAAGGTCCTGTGAAGTGGACAGAAGGGATTTATACTTTCTGATCTCTACGTGGAGCCATGGTTTTATAGCCACACCAAATAAACTGATAGGCAGCAGGACATGGTAGACAGAGCACTGCTTGGGGGTCATGTAAGCCTGAGCCGCTGACGTTTTCTGGCTGTGATACCTTGGGCATGTCATTTCAACTACCTTAGTCCCCCTTTACTCAAACTGGTTCTAGAGTTGTTTCATGGTTCAGCTAGGGTACTGGACACCAATACATTGTGAGATGTAAACACTGTCCCACAGTGTGCTGACTCTGTCCCTGAGTTGGGACCAATAATATTTCAGATCCAAAAAGTGGGCTTTCCTTTAGCCTTAGATTAAGCAATACTCTGGGATTCCTAGTTGGTCTTCATAGTAGCATACGTAAGATAAAGGATAAACTACAACCATAGCAAGGCAAAATAAAAATTTATTAGAAATCATGAAAGCATTTCTTCAATGGCACTAAAATGTTCTTACTCTTATTTATGACTTCTTAATTAAACACAGAGTTTCACACACACACACACAACACTAAGAACAACTATATGAATTAAAATTGACAAGGATCAGGCACATTCAATGAGAACAAGCTGATAATTCTATGTTTGGAACCAAGATCACAGTATAAACATGTAAATCAATGCAAAACTCAAGTATGGCTTACAGGCCAGGAATACGGCCCATTCACCTGGGCCCTGCCCAGAGCAAAAGGACACAGTTAAACCATGCCTTGAGGAAGGAAAGGAACTTCAATAATACTGGGCTCTCTCAGGCAGGAGCCTTCTAAGAGCTTAATTACTTCACAGTACAATCTCATACACCTTCTGCTACATCCCAGAGAGGAAGGTAAGCAGCATTTTTATTCCAGGTGCATACATCACATAATGTCTAGAATAATAGATTCCTCCTGAGGCAGTTTAGCCAAAGGAAAACTCGCAGCCAAAACCATTATCTGAGAATGGGGGATTCCATCCCTGGAAAAATGCCTATCCCTTAAATTACTGAAATGTAAATTCTGAAGTTTTAAGATGTCCTGATATGCCCGTGGATTCAGTGTGATGTGGTGTGTGTATGTGTGCTTGTGTGTGTGGTTTGTGCACACCTATGTGCACACTTGAGTTTTAAACCCATCCTAGGGATCATTGGGACAATGTAGACTGCCAACATGAATCATCTGAGCAAAAACCCTTAGCCCCCTGATGTAATATATGTGGCAACCACAAAGGCAGATTCAAATTTACTAAATAACTATGTTGAAACTATGCTGGGAGAAACCTGTGGCCCAGGAGTCAGAGCACTCTGGCTCCAGCCATTCTGATGTGACTTCCCGAATGGCTGTATGGCTTTAAGCAAGTCTACTTTCTTTTCTGGTCTTTAGTTTCCAGGTATAAAATAAGGGAACTGATTCTTTCAAACCAATGATCTTTGACTCATTGCTTCCTTTCGCCTTGGTAAACCTACCCAGGCTCAGATGACCTTGGCTGAAAGTCTTTCGGGGATGAATACGGTACAGAAAATGCCACTGCCAACAAATTCCATTCAGATCCACAGATAACAGCTCTTCAGATGTGTGAGAGGACCAAGATCCCATTATTGATTTCCTTTCGCCTCACCCCGCAGCCTTTGTTCAAGTGGGAAATGGAGAGCTGTGTAACTTCATCCCTTCCTATCCAAATCAAAACAATCCTGGAATTCCCAGATCAGGCACCATGGATCCCAGTGGCTGCCCTTCAGACCAGGACATCTGCTCTGGATATACACAAGTAGGGAACTTCAGACACAGGATGCTAACCTCCAGGCTAAAAGGACCTCACAGTCCATTTGACTGTGATTCTTAACAACATGCCTAATGAGTTCTGCTTAAACATCTTCAATATCTGCAGCCTTTGCTAAACTGAAGGGAACCAAAATCTTTGTCCTTGAAATTTCCTTTGGCACTGTTTCTGCCCATCTGTAACAGAGGTGCTCCTCCTGCCTCCACGACAACCCTTCTCCCTCAATCATCTGTTTCCAGAGAACATACCTCATCCCTGCTACCCCTGCTCACACCAAAGCTTGATCTGCGCACCATAGCTTAGAGCCCTGGTCGCCTTCAGCTGGGAGTACAGGGGCTGCAGCGAAGTGTGCAGGTCTCAGGCTCGTCTTAGACCCACCCCACCTCTCTCAGCCCCGGCCCATCAGGGACACAAAGGCCAAGTGTCCAATCACAGAGAAGTTAGCACACAGAGAAGCCCAGAGTGGAGAAAAGGGCCCTGAGTGGCCCAGAGTGCTTGGCTCGCACTCAGTTTGCCTCAAGTCAGCTTCACTAGCCAATTGCCAAGTTGTCTAAAAGGCCAAATTTATTTTTATGCCCTTTAAAATTCAAACTTGTGGTTAATACCTTAATAATCCTGCCTCCAGAAACTCCCACATGAATCCTTTGACTGGATTCCTAAGGCAGAGCAGATTTTATAGTTGTTGAAGTTCCAGTGATCAGGGAGAATTCTCCCACCCCCACTTCACCTCTGCCTCAGCCTGACTCTGCATAATTTAAGGGGGAGAACAATCAGAGGATGAGGCTCTAAAAAGAAGCCCTATGTTTTGGCAAACAATCCTTTCTCACACTCCCTCTCTTCAGCCTCAAAATTCACAGTTAACAAAAACATTTAATACCAGGGCATTCTGGGTATTTTGTTAAATTCCTCCAATGAGAAGTACTGATATATAATAGTAACCTCTGAGATTTAAGACCATGGAAACAGAGCAGCTGCTACTTCTGTATCAGAAGAACTCCCGCTCCCAGCTGGGAGACATGCATGATGGCAGGGCCAGAACAAGAACAAGAGCCAAGCTCTTCCACCCAGGTCACAGCAGCCCGCACAGGCCCTGCCTGGCACGTCTCATGAGGGCTTTTGTGTGTGTAAAGAAAAGCTTTTTGTCCCGGCTCTGGCCACACTGAGGCCAAGTATATAATACTTATATCCAGCCCCAAATCCCCAAATCTGTTTCTCACCTTTTAAAATCACATACTTCATCTGAAGTAACTTTCATTCAAAACTGAAATGTTTTTCCTCTATTGAAAATAAAAACCCTGTGTTAATTACTCTACTAAAATGTCTCTTAGTCTGAGACAGTTTGAGCCTTGGGGTACCAAGGCACTCATTCCAAAGGTAGTTTCCTGTTCCCTAAAGTGTCCAGAAGGGCATGTCCATAGCTGAGTCGCTTTGACCCTCAGGACATCCGACTTAGTTCAGTCCCGTTTGTTCTGGGATGGGATGGGATCAAGAATCGCTTAAATTCAGGAGACCCAGTCACAGTAAAGGAGACAGTGGAAAGTGAGGGCTGGGGCTGGGGGCTGTCAAGGAGATGTTGGCAGGAAGGAAGTTCTGCTCCTCAGGCCTCTGCCCCTTCCCCGCAACTCCTTTCTCCCAGCCAAGCTGTCCTGCAGTTGGGGAGCCCAGGCCCTCGCCCTGGACTTCAAGGACTCCTAGCCATGGGTTTACACAAACGCTTTGCTGAGTAAAAGTAATAATAATAATAATCCAGGGTGTTTCCCATCCAAGCAGACTGACAGCTGCCTCTTAGCTTGGCCACCACTTGGCATGAGGTTGCTTTCCACTTCTGGGCATGCAGTGCGAGGCCACATTCTGCCGTAGGCCCTTAGCACGGAGTCCAGGACCCAGACTGCAGCATCAGACAGCCCATGCTCACACCAGCTCTGGATTTTGCTTCTACACCGAAGTTTCCGGAAACTCATCTATTTCATCAAATGCGTTGAGGGTGGTTTTGCTGTTACTTCTGGAAGAATCTTGGATTTTGCTAAAATCTGCTTTCAAAACAAAACACCAAAACCACTATTTTAGAAAGGTGGTGCTCTGTAATGTGGGATTCCATATCTAGCGTACCACCTGATTGTTAAAAGTTACTTCTACTAAGGGGGTGCCTGGGTGGCTCAGTGGGTTAAAGCCTCTGCCTTCAGCTCAGGTCATGATCCGATGGTCCTAGGATCAAGCCTCGCATCGGGCTCTCTGTTCAGCGGGGAGCCTGCTTCCCTCTCTCTCTCTGCCTGCCTCTCTGGCTGCTTGTGATCTCTCTCTCTCTCTCTGTGTCAAATAAATAAAATCTTAAAAAAATATCTTATTAAAAAAGAAGTTATTTCTACTAGGGATATAAAATGTCACAGCTGAAAGGGACCTGAGAATCCATTTAATTCAACCTCCTATTTTGCAGATGGGGAAAATCAGGGCTCTCAGACACAGTTTGCCCATGGTCACATGGTCAGACAGGCATGGTCAGCACATTTTGAGACAGCAACAGTACCTGTCCGTCTCACGGGCCCCGGGTCTTCGTTGAGGAAGGAGACATGTGTTTTCCATTCAGTCCACTTCACCTCATTAATCCTGCAAGTGTGATAATCATTCTCACTACTTCTCAACTGCACCTAATTAAATGCAAACAACTAGCATGACATTTGGAGTGTTCTAAACACCTCCCCTTCTTTCCATCCCAGGGATCTGGGACTCCCACCTCACATAGTCATTCAGCAGTTTTGGGGTTTAAAACTCCCCATCTTCCCAGACCTCAGGGATCAGTCCCCTCCCAGTGTGTGGGGCTCAGAAACTCAGAGAAGTGTCAAGGGGACATTTTCAGACAGCAATGGCTGTGCCTTACTGTTGAGAGGCAGTCCATGGGGGAGGAGGGGAATAGGGTCGAGGCTGAGAGGTGACAGTGTGGGGATTAAACTTGTAGAAGTTTAGAAGCTTAGGGTTAGACTAGGGTTAAGGTTGCACTAGGAGAATGCAATTAGGGTTCAGACCCCAATAAGAGTGGGCAGAGTCTAAGGTGCTAGATTGCAACTGAGGCAATGGCTTGGCTGAAGTTCACATTCAGGGAGCAGCTCTAGAATGAGGGTGTGAACATTAGAGGTATTCGTCAGGGTTGGCGTTATAGAGCTGGAAATGGTGGTTTCCACAGTGTGAGACTTTCAGTCAGAGAAGCTGGGCATGGTGAGGTTATACATGGAAGGCATCCTTAAGGTCAGGCAGTCAGCCAGAGGATAAAGTAGACTCATCATCAGAAAAGTTGGTCATGGCACGTGCAGGTACTTTTTAAAAACCAAAAAACTTGATATCTGTCCCAAGTAGTTGTCTCACTCTCCATTCACCCGTGACAAACATGGCTCAGGTCCCCTGATGTTCCATGAACCCACACAGGCTAGAGACAAGGTCAGAGACTTCTGGGTCGGCAAATCTTTCCTAAACCAGACAGAGGACTGGGAGACACTACGGAAGCAGCTGCACGGGCAGAGAGGGGAACAGCCACCAGCAGTCTCTTTCCCTCTCCCTGCAGAAGCTGGAGAAGCTTTGTCCCAGTGCTAGTGACTGCAGAGAAGCAAATTCCATGTTCTAAGGAGGCCAGAACTGACTGCAGGTGTGGTTTGGGAAACAAAGGACAGCACCATTTCTCTAACATTCACTGACTCCTCTCTCTTCAGCGCCCCCAAAGACACCCACCAAGGGGCCCCTTTCCCTTTGTTACCGCAAACACAGCCGGAAATCTTCCTCTGCTACTTTACACAGCTCTCCCATCCGGAATCTGCTCCTCAGCCATTCTGGTAACATCTTCTCAAACTCCAAAATCGTTCTGGCTCTCTGGGGACATACATGAGCCTAAGCACATCAATGAGAAGCCGGCCCAGGAACACAGCTCTGCATGAGTGTGCAGACACCCCCCCCCCACACACACACACGCACACACACACAAACACACATATGCACGCACACACCCCACCAAACAGCCAGCTCCACCTCCAACTGGAAGCTTAATGCACAGATCCGAAGGGTCTAGCTAATTTACAGAATTCAAAAATGAAAAACCAGTAAGTTAGGGAAAGGTGTTCAAAGTACTTTAAACACAACATAAACACTGTTTCTGGAAGTCCAGGAGCTTCCTGACTGAAAATGTTAGGATCCTGGGATCCCATGGTGAAGAGAGGTGCTGACATCATGTAATCTTAAATGCGTGCCAGGCTTGGAATCGCCTCAGCCGTTTAACTATCAATAATTTGTCAAAGATCTCTCCTGAATGGAATCAACAATCCAATTAAGAAGGCCCTAATGATTAGAAACCTCCTTGTGACAAAGCAAAGCTTTTCTCCCTGTCCTTGCCCATATACCTCAGTTCTGCCGTCTGGGGCCACAGAAGGAAGCTGTCCCTTCACAAGTAGCTCTGCAGATACCTGAAGAAACTCTTACCTTTTTCAACCCTAGCCCCAATACCATTTCTTGCGAGGCACAGTTTCCAAGTCCTCTCCTAAGCCTGGTAACCCGCTCTGGACCATTCTGTGGGTTACTGTCCTGGGTGTATAAGGCCCCCAGATGTAAGGAATGTTGCAGTCAGGATGGAGGAGTGCAGAATTGTCACCTCCATTGTCCTATGCCATATACTCCTCTTAATGCAATCAAAGGTCATATTTCAACATCTACACATCACACCAGACTCTGAGCAGATCATGCCTGTAAGCCTGAGTTTGTCTTACCTGTGCTGCTGTCTAGTCATACTGCCCGGACCCTAGACTAAGACCTCCCCAAACCTGGCCAACCACAGGGAGCTGATGCAGATTCCCAGGCCCCGCCCCAGGTCCCTGGTGCAGACAGCTGTCCATACAACGTGCTGAATGGAGTCCCCAGGAAGACCCTCATAGCAGGGGCCCTGCCAGGCTCACCTGTAGACGCCAGATGCGCTCACTCTCCTTGGAGACATTCTCCACTGTTTCTCCCATCAGGGCGATGAGCATGTTGAGGAGGAGGACGAAGGTGAGGATGACATAAGTGATAAGCAGGAACAGAAAGAGGATGGGGTACTTGGAATTCTGCTGTATTTTCAAGTCACCCAGACCAATGGTGAGCTTGAAGAGTTCCAGAACAGCATCACTGAAGCTGCCATAGGAGCTGCAGTCCTTATTGTCACTGGGACACTTCTCAATCAGCGAGGCCAGGGCTGGGAGGACAGAAGAGCGTGTTCTCCTCTGGCACTCTGCCTGCTTAATTACCAACAAGCTCCTGCACACTTGCACGTACACACACGCCCCTCCCCCACACACCCTGCAGGCCTACAGCCTTAGCCTCTCTGCTCATTTAAATTTCACCTCCCTCCTCCTTCAGCTCCTAGAAGCTTCCTCAGGCTGTTTCTGTTGCCTTGACCTCCTGCAAAAAACTCTTCCTGCCTAACAAAGCCCACACTCTTCTCCCCTTCCTCTACTCTGCCATTCAGCCCTTGATCACTCCCAGCCTTGCACAGTTGCAATCTATAATCTCTGCTTGTCCCACTTCGGGCTCCCAGCTTCCTGTAGCCTGGGTCATCTCCTCCAAGACTGTAAGGTCCTGCCTGAGTCTCTTCCTCACACTCTGTAGGGAGATCCCCTGGCCAAAAAGTCTGGGGCTTCTTTCTTCTCTTCTTTCCAACGCACCATAGCAGTGGCTCATTGTTAAATGCATAGACAGGTGGATGGATGGATGGTCAAATTAATGAGTGAGTAAATGCATGGATGAATAAACAGGCAAGTGAAGGAGCAAATAAATAAACACACTGTGGCCCAGCAAAGCTACCAGAAGATGGGAATGTCTGCCTAATTGCAAATGCCAATGATCATGGCTGGGGGTGAGCGGTGGGGTAGGAGGATGGGGGAGATGGGAAAATTCAATGATATGCAGAAGCTAGAAATAAAATCAGGCTGCACAAATGAAGAGACTTTAAGAGGGGGCTCTCCATCCCCAGTCCCCAGGAGAGCAGAGGCCCTCACAGATATATCTGAACCAAACCACAAGTAACATGATGTGGGGAGCCAAAGGAGCTTACCTCGATGCATTAATTTACTCCTATTTTTTCAAAGACCATCAGTCACACTGCTGCAGACTCTAGCTTCCCTGTCTGTAAAATGGGGCCAACACCACCTACCAAGCCTCTCTCAGGTTGTGGGGGCCACGTAAGATGCTAGATGTGAATGCGGGAGGCACACCCCACAGTGTGGATGGACAAGAGTGACAGGTCTGGTTCTAAGTCTCAGTTACCTTATGACCAGGGACGATGACTCCCCCTTGGTCAAGATATTGAGAGAAATAAAAAGACAACACCTGGAAAATGCTAAGCACGGCAAGTGCTCCGCTGGTAGGTGACATGACTTGCTGAGGCTGCTGGGGATGCTGTCATTTTGACATCTGTATAAGGTGCTTTACGAATGTGGCAGTTCCTATTATCTATAAATAAATTACCTACTCCAAATCCAAGTAAGAACACGATATATACAAACAAGAACTTCAGAACATCATGCAAAATGACCTATAAAGGGAGAAACATGATTTAAGGGTAAGATTTGAGTACATATTCACTAGACCCTGATCTCCTTTCTGCTTCCCACCCTCCTCCAGCCCCCACCCTGACCATGCCTTTCCCCAGACCATTCTCCCTTCCCCTAGCAAACCCTTCTGATGCCCCAAAACTCCGATCTGGGTCCCATCTCCTCCAAGAAGCCTTCCCTTCTGTTCCTGCTCTCCTCCCTCCCCCTTCTGGCACATAGTCTGTGTCTGTCCCTGGTGATTCACTCTGTATGTGAGCACCTCTTTTCATAGTGTCTCGTGTCGGAAACCCTCACGCTTCCTGGGGGCAGTGGTGTGCTGGCGCCTGATGTCAGCTCATTAGAGCTGATGGTTACATTCTTATCAATTTTATAAGCTGGCTGTTAAACAGAACCATTATGAAAAATTAAATCATGTAAACTTATAATTACAGTAAATTATAGTAAAAACAAACATCACTCACTTTACAATTATCTACGTGACTAAGGTTATTTACATCACTGGCAGCCATACCGTGTACCTACTATATCTTGCATTACTGAGCATCTCTTCCTGACTCTGTGTTTAACTCCATCATCCTGGCAGCTGGAAATCAGCCATGCTAGGATTTACACTATGGGAATCGGTGAATGGGACAAATCACAGACTCATGATTTTCCTGACTGTCTAGACCTAGATTTGTCTAGATCTAGATTTAAGACAGCGATAGAGATGATGGTAAGGCAGATTAAACTTTAAAATGTGTCCTATCTACAGCTGTTGTTTCATGAATAAAACAGTAACATATATGAAGTAGTCTTCCAATATTTGAGAACTATTATTCAAGTCAGCGAGTAAGCAGATCGCATCATTGACAAGCAAGGGAAGTTCTCATAAGGCTGTGCTGTTTCACTTTCATCTTACTCCTTAAAGAAAACATCAACCGATATTGACATATCTGTCACTTGCAACCATAAATGGGCAACAGATACAGGTGTCCAAGAAAAATCAACAAATGCTTCTGGCTATGTAGAATTTAAATAAAGGCCGTTATATAGTTTATTATTTGTAAATATCCTTTGGGTGATATACTTGTTAAAGACTTACCAGCACACCACAGCCTGGGGGTGAGATCATTCCTTCCCAGGGCCCAACAAGCCCGGGTGTTTCAAGATCTAGACTCTTAAAGCCTGGCCACAAGCAAAGGGAGACAGTGGTGTTTGGGAGGGAGAGCAGCAGGCTTCTCTCCCAACCTGCTTCCTGGAAAAATGGACATTCTCTGAGGACTCCCCACCTCCCCCACACAGATGCCTGTGTATCTGTCATGCTCATGAACCCCCAACACACCTTCTGGATCATGACGCTGTACATGCCCATGGACTGGAATCCCCGCGTGTAGTAGAGCATGTTTGCCCAGCCCAAGGCCATGGCCAGCACAAGGCAGGCGAGGTACTCTTTGTAGGCAAACAAGTACAAGAAGACAGACAGTATCACAAGCACAGCTTGGGCAAAACTGTTCAGGAGACACAGGAGACAAGGGCCTTACTTACTTCTCAGCATCCAGGGAGACATTCCAACCCCAACCTCCCTTCTACCCCCGAACTGGCACCCTGAAGGGTAATGCGGAAGAGATAGGTAAGGCTGCCCCAGACCCTCTCAATGCGAACATCCAGCCTCGCAGATGGCATCAGCAGATGTGTGTCAGGGCCAACAGCATGTGGGCTGCAGCTGGCAGGGACTTTTTAAAAATACAGATCCTGAGGACTCAAGGAGATTCTGGTTCAGAAGCCCATATATCTTAACTGACCCATGTGATTTCTGATCCCTGCATTGATCAGGGAACCACTGGAGTAGACTAAGGGAGGTAAGTGAATGATTGCATTTTTAACAAAAATGATGAAAGCTAACAACGTCTATACTTAAAAGCTAATCATAACAGAAGTCTTTTAACAACTATAATATGTGCTAAATGATAGCTCTGTTGAACATATTGGTTGCAGAACAATATGAATGTACTTAACACTATTGAACTGTATGCTTAAAATGGTTAAGATGGCAACTTTTAGGTTATATATATTTTACCACCATTACAATTTTTAAAATACAACATATAACAAACACACAGGACCAGCATCGACTCCTAAACATCACTACGTCATCAGTGACACAGACATCTAGATAAAAACTCCATTGCTTAGAACATCAGACGGTCTCCATGATTATAAAATATCTAATGAGTTAAAGTTAGGACACAGGCAACCTTGCTTTTCATGTGCAGTGAAAAGCAAATGATTGGGCGATCGATGCATTTTAGACTGAAGTGAGGGAGCACGATGTATCCCTTGTTAACAAAACACCTAAAAAGCCGAAAAGCAGGGCAATGCATTGGTGCCTTTTGCCTGCACTAAAGCCAGTGGCTGGATAAACAAACGCTTCACCAGAATTCTCATATTTTCTCAAAGGTGGAAGATTCCCATGAGGGAGATATCATAGGGTCCATCTACTCACTGCAGTATCTGGGCACCCCACTTGCCCACAGGGATGAAGAATTCCATTTATGCCTCTAGAAGGCAGGTGCATACATAATAAACACCTAGGTATTTGGAAACATTGGGCCAAAATTTAAGGCCTATAGACCCAGCTTCCCAAATACTCTGAGGCAGGACTTTGGTGGGATCTGCAGAGCTGAAGAGCCCAACATACTTCGTTCCACACTGCAAGTCCTATTTCCTTCGCGTGGCAGCAATGTTTAATCAGCCTCTGTTCCTTGAGAGACAGGCATCCCATAAGCCTCTGATGTCAGCTTGTGACCTCATTCAGAAAGGCTGCTGAGCTGAGCTTCCTGGCATAAGTGAACATGACAAGTGGCTGGGGCTGACTTTGACACCACCAAGGCCTGGCATGACTTTGAGTAACTCATTCCCCTGCTCTGGGCTTTGATTTTTGTGCCTATGGAGACTTGATGATTTCTCTAGTGCTTTCCAGCCCCAATCTGCCAGAGTCCAAGATGGCAACCTCTAGACCCCACAAAACTAGGAGGAACTTGCCCAGACCACCTCTTCCTAAAGAAGTAAACCACTACTAAGCCTCTATCTGCCTTCTCTGCCACACCTGCCAGGGTGGAGACAGTCATCACTGCAACCTGATGGTGGGCACTGTGCTAGGCTCTTCTGGTCCTCTTCATGGGCGTCCATGGGCTTCTCTCACTAGAAGGGAGAGGAGGTCCCTGGCCATGAGACTATGGCCAAATGACTGGGACATGGTGACATGGGAGGGTGATTCCAGAGGACACACCAGCCACCATACAGGACTTCGGCCCCGCCTGTGCAGTGGTGACTAAATGGGACAGACATACTTACAAGACAAAGTGAAACCAGGCATCAGAGAGAATGGATTGCAGATCTGAGGGTCTCAGCAGGAAGATCGCAATGCCCTGAGGCCAAAAAGGAAAGGAAAGCTGCACCCTCTTCATGCCTCTCACTGGAGGATCTGAGAAAGGCAGTGTTTCCTCAGGACCAAGACTTGGTGAGGGGGAGGGCGTGAAGGCCAAGCCAGAGCCCAGGTGAGAAATACAGAAGGGGGCCTATGCCTGGGAGTAGAGGCATCCCAAGGTAGGAGTGGCTGCACCCCCAAATCCTCTCACATCTCTCACTCCCCACCCCCGCAGAATCCTCACCCAGACCCTGGCACAGTCACACAATTCCCTGCCATTCCCCAGACACAGCCTAGCTTCTAAAGCCAAAAACAAGAAACAACAGGTGTTAGTGAGGATGTGGGGAAAAAGGAACCCTCTTGCACTGTTGGTGGGAGTGCAAACTGTTGCAGCCACTGTGGAAAACAGTGTGGAGTTTCCTCAAAAAGTTATAAACAGAAATATCATATGATCCAGTAATCACCTGGATATTTACCCAAACAATACAAAAACACTAAATCAAAAAGATACATGCACCCTTATTTTATTGAAGCATTATTTATAATAGCTAAGCTATGGAAGCAGCCCAAGTGTCCCCTGATAGATGAACGGATAAGGAAGATGGGACATATATACAATGGAATATTACTCAGCCATAAAAAAGAATGAAATTTTGCCGTTTTCAATGACATGGGTGGGGCCAAAGAGCATTATGCTAAGTGAAATAAGTTAGAGAAAAACAAATGCCATATGACTTCACTTACACGTGAAATTTAAAAAACGAAACAAATGAGCAAAGTGAAAAAATAGAGACAAAGCAAGAAGCAGACTCTTAACTATGGAGAACAAACTGATGGTGGCCAGAGAGGAGGTGGGTGAGGTTTGGGGGAAAATAAGTGAAGGGGACCACGAGTACACTTGTGATGAGTACTGAGTCTTGCACAGAACTGCTGAATCACTATATTGTACAACGGAAACTAATATAACACTGTAAGTTAACTACACTGGAACTAAAATTAAAATTTTAATTAAAAGAAAAGACAAAAGAAGATATGGATTAGCTCTCCTGCCTCTGAGCCTTTTAATGCTGTTCCTCCTGCCCACTCTGTAATGACCTTCTCTCCAATGCCCTCATGCCAAATCCCACCCTTGCAGACTAAATACCACTGCTGCTTTCATGCCTTCCCTCCCTGTCCTGTCCCCAAATAAAAGTCATCTCTCTTCCTCTGAGTGCTGGTCTGAACCCCACACAGGGCCCTTTACATCATCTATTTTGGGATCCAGATGTTTGTGCCTATCTGAAATCTCCTACAAGACTGTGAGTTTAAAGAGGACAAACTCCCTCTCTCCCTCTCACCTCCCCCAGGGCTCCACATATAGAAGGTGTTCAAAATATACCTGCTTATTCATTGGTTGGCTGGTCGACAAGGGACTGACTGATAAACCCAGATGAATGGCTGGGTCAGTGAGAGAAGTGACAATGTGTGGATGCGGGACAGGAGGATGGGTCACTGAGTGGCTGGGAGGGTAGATGGCTGATAGAGGGATAGAGAGGTGGAATTGATAAAGTAGGTGGGACAGGCCTGCCTAAGAAACTAATTTTGGAACTATGAAATCTAAAGCTTAGAAAGGAAGTACTCCCCAGAACGCCCCTCCCCATAGTCAGGCAGAGCAGGGTAGATCAAAGCCAGGCCTGTGGTCACTCTGTCTGCCTTGCAAAGGGCTTAGTGGGCTACTCACCTCTTTTACAGAAATGCACATGGCCCAGATGAGCACGAACATCCTTCCTAACAGCTGCAGCCACCCCATCTTGTGCGTCAGGGCCAAGGGGTGTGGGAGGGCCTGGGAAGAAGGGAAGGCATGGATGGGTGCAAGATGGGGAATGAGGAAGGCCCCTCTGGGTGTAGGATTCACCCACACGTGCCAAGCCCACTAGTTGAGCTGGAGGCCAACACGAAGCCCAAGCTCAGTACAATGGGAGAGAAAGAACGGCAGCTCTGTGCCCCTGTCCCCACCCACAGTGGGACCCGGAACTCTACAGTCCAATCCATGCTAACGACCGCATGGCATTTGTTCATTCCAGAACCCATTCATATCCAGACACTTAGAGGACACTCAAAGCTAAAACCCTGTGTCCCGTGTAATGAATGGGAAATTGAGGCCCAAAGTGGGGGAATGCCCCCTCCCATTTCTGTGACCCTCATGGAAGAAACACCCAATTAGCTCTAGATTTAGGTGGAGCCTGGGTCTTCCAACCCTCCAGATTTCCTCACAATTGCTGAGGACCAGAGACATATTCAATTCCCTAGAAGCTGCGAAGGATGACAACTGGAGAACGCCATGCAAATGTCTTGGTCATTTTGGGCCTTGGTTTCCTCATCTGCACGTAGGACTCTCCAAGCTCTTGGAGCTCTGACCACCCCATCCGCCTCCCTCCAGGGGCCCATGTACCTCCTCTTCCCGGGGACGGTAATAGGAGACTAGAGTCAGGGTGATGTTGTAGAAGAAATAAAAGCAGAAGGACAAGAAGAACATATACTTGGCAAACTTCTTCCACTTCATATGCAGCAGCGTGTGCAAGGGCTCCAGGGTCAGCATCTCATGCCGGTTCTGGGGGTAGAACACCACCCCCACGTTCAAAGGGCCCTCGTTCCAAAGGGAGCTCTGAGTCAGCACCACCCCTGGAAGAAGGGGCCAATCGTTCTGTCCTACGGACTGGTTTGGTTGGAAATGTGAGGAGAGTAATTTCTGGCTCCTGTAGCTCCTTCCCAGTGCCCCCAGGCAGCAGCCAAACCCCACAGGAGCTGGGCTTCCAGTGGGAGGGCCCACTGCTCAATGGGGAGCAAGAGGCACAAGGGGGAAGGGCTATGACTGGAACCAACTTGGCCCCTTCACTGTGTAACCTTAGGAAAACCCCCAATACTCCCAGGGCCTCGATTTCCTTGTCCATAAAACTGAAATCAACTAAACTGCCCTACCAACCAGTAGGCTGTGAGGGTTCAGGGAGACCCCAGACAAGGCAGGCTCAAGTAAGCATGGCTCTTGGTAACATAGGGATGATGAAGGTCCAATCTGCTGCCTTAGTTCTCCCCAAAAGCTGAAAACCTCTCACTGCTGATCCTCTCACTTCCCCTCCAGCTTCAGTGATCTTCGCCCCAGCCCTTGCCTCCTCCAGGAAGACCTCCCTGATTGCTGCAGCTGTGCCTTCTCTGTGGGTAGGGGAGATTCTAGA
Organism: Taxidea taxus jeffersonii; assembly: GCA_003697995.1. NCBI lineage: Eukaryota > Metazoa > Chordata > Mammalia > Carnivora > Mustelidae > Taxidea > Taxidea taxus. The sequence goes on along the minus strand of ML104638.1, from coordinate 428,411 downwards.
ACCATTAGGGAAGAGAAGGAGAATCAAGTTGGAGAAGATCAACACACCAATTATCCCACCGACCGTCTCACACTGCCCAGGATTCTGGGGCCAGGAGACACCCACCACAGAAGTTTATAACACAAGGTTAGCTAGGAACAAGTAAACACAGCACCGGCCCTAGCCCTATGCTTTCTGTGTTGACTCTCCCCACTGAGGTAAAGAACTGGAGGACTATAGACATGTCCAGCTAGTGCCATGGGTCTTCCTATTGCGGCCTGAGGCCCAGCTCCTCATCCTCAGCCCTCCCCCAGCCCTCCTGAGAGACCCACATCAAGGTTGGTGTTGTAGACGATGATTTCCAGCACCGAGTTGTCTGTCGTAGTGTCCACATTGGTGAGGTCGTAGAGTGAGGACGACACAGGCCCGTATGCCCAGTCCGTGAACTTCCTGGACAGGCTCCGGAGTGGCTTTTCCTTGATCTCACGACTGAGGATGTACTTCAAGATCTGGGGACAGAAAGAGGAACAGCCATCAAACAGGGCTGGGAAGATATTCCCACCTGGATGGATTGAGTCCCCCCTCTGCACCCGCCACCATAAGCCCTGGGCTAGGCTTCCACTGCAGAATCCATGTGAACCTCACTGCTCTGCCTAATTCACCAGGGACTGAGAATACAAGGGACAAAAGGTGCGGAGGCCCTTTGCAGGGTGCAGAAAGCTGCACAGTAAGATCATAAAAACCTTGTACCAGCTGGGGACTCCATTCAGTGAAGCATCTGAGAACTTTACAATTTTGAGAAATAATTTCTATTTGACCTGGATGGGAGAAGAAACTAGAAGTTTTTCCAGCTTCCCTAGCCTACCCTCAGTCAAGACCATTCCAGCTGAGGCTCACTGTGGGCCATATAAGACACCAGCCTGGCAGGGAGGCCTGAGAAATCCACTCAGGTGACCCTCAAACTCTGGTGCACAGTAGAGTCACTTAGGGACACTCAACAATGCCACACGACTGACTAATTCAGTCCAAAGCTCTGCAGGTGGGACCCAGATATCTATGTTTTTTAAAGCTCCAGGGGCCGTTTCAAAGTGCAGGCAAGGTGGAGATCCATTGCTCTCCAGTTCACTGCTTTCCAAAACGGGCTGGAGCTTCCTGGGGCACCAAACCAAGAGTGTCAGAGCCCTGGTTTCACACCACCCAGTGTGTCATCTCATATGGGAGCCTTATCCTCACAGTTCAGGCAGAGAGCCTCCAGACACAGGGCTGGTCTCCCCATCCCGGGCTCCAGCCTCAAATAGCCCCAAGGAACAGGGCCTGTGTCTAAGCATCTCTGCGCCCTCCACTCCCAGCATAGTGGTCAACTTGGGCAGCATCCAGAAAGGTTTTCCAAAGAACACTGAATGAAGAAGAGAGAGGACCAGGAATGGGGGAGTCACCTCGGGGGCCACTGGGGAGCATGTTATCCTCTAGAGAGTCAAAGGGTCATGGAGCTATGCTCCATGCACCACAGCACATGCCGTAGCGGCTAGCAGGAAGCTCCACTTGCAACCCTAATCTGACTCTATTCAAAGCCCCCCCCAAAACTGTGTTCCTGGGGGAGGGTAGGAGACAGTAGGGAGGGTGGGAAGGCACACAATTTCTCCTCTGTCAAAGCCAATCTCCAACCCTTCCTTCCCCCACAAGAGAATGAAAAGGTCCCTTGTGGGCCCCAGCCCCTGACCACTACACTGGGCCCAACGCCCTCGTGGCCCCTGCCTCCCCTGTCAGCTGCCCTGAGGCGGGCACAGCTGTGATTGTTCAACAGCCCCCTGCACTCACCCAGTCCTCTCACAGCCTCCCAGGAGCCTCAGTCCACTCCTAGGGCTTGGACACATGGAGGCTGAAGAGCAAGCTACTCTGGGCCTTGCCTCGGGCCCACCTGAGTCCTGACCTTGATCTCAGACCAAGCTGTGACTCCAGGCACCCACAGCGATGTGAGCCCTCCTCAACCCAAGTCTTCACCAAGGTTAAGACTTGAGCTCCTCGGCCACTCCACACAGAACACAAAGGGCCACAAGTAACCACACTTTCTGCTGGGGACCTGGCTCAGAGTTTCAACATGACAGACAGAGAGAGGTCTCCCCAGACTCAGGCAGCCCACTCATCTGGATCCAGAGCCGGCATTCTGGGACTCCTAGCCTCCTGAGAGAGGCTGAAGGCCCTGAGGGTCTTCAGACATAGCCTCAGCTTGTGCCTGCCTCACCACACAGGAATCCTCAACCACAAAACCTGTGAGGTCCCACGTCACCACAGCCTTCAAGTTCCTCCACTCTGACCCTAGATGGGAGTCCCAGAGCAGGGCATAGAAACACAGAGTGTCAGGGACTAAAGTCCAGAGGGGGCCCCTGTGTGCCACATCTCTGTGTGGTCACTCAGAACAAACCCACCCCAGGCCACAAATGTACTTCCTAGACTTCAGGCTGACCTTTCCCAGGCCAAGGTGCAATCTGTGGGGTCCCCAGAAAGGCCAAGCACTGGCCAGGAGCCTCACTGCCCTCCTTCCTGTGCCCTGAGGCCCCACCTCGGCCTTGCCCATCTTGGCAGCCAGCTGCAGTGGTGTGAGCCCGTCCTTGTTGTGCATGGTCTCCAGCTCCCACGTCCCGCTCCTCAGCAGGATCATGTCGTACATGCGCTTCACAAAGTCGTTCTGTGTCTTGAAGTCCTCAGCCACCGTCACCAGCGCGTGTAGGATGTTGTTTCCCCGTGAGTCCTGCGAGGTGATGTCAGTCTGCGCATTCTCCATCAGCAGCTGCACAATCTCAGGCTGGTTGGTACACGCCGCCAGAGCCAGTGGGGTCTCGCCTGGGGCAGTAGGGAGCACTGGACCTCAGTTGTCTCCTAGACCTGCCCAGTTTCCCCAAGCCCTAGGACTGAGGCCTATGTCCTCAGTAGGACTATGCCCGAACTTCCCTGTAATTCCCCCCACCTTCTGCCTTGTATGGGGAGAGCGGGGAGACTAAAACTGGATCACTGCCATTACTTCCTAACTGATCTCCCTACTACCATCCAGCCCTCCATCACTATCCTCAGCATAGCAGCCAGACTGATCCTAGTGACACAAAAGACTCACCTCGCCCAGAATAAAAGCCTGGGTTCCAGCAAAAGCCCACAGGCCCTGCATGTTTAGACATCACCTCTTCTCTTACCCCCACTCACTCCTCTCTGGCCACAGTGGCCTTTTTCCTTTTCCTAGAACATGCCAGGCATTTTTCCTACCTCAGGGCCTTTGCACAGGCTGTTTTCTTCACTTGTAGTACTGTTTCTCAGCATCTGCCTTGGGCATCCCCGCACCTCTACCAAGTCTTCGCTCAAACTTCACCTTTTTAATGAGTCACCCTAACTGCACTATTTAAAATTGCATTACAATCTTTTTTTTCTACGAAGAGTATCCTAATTCCTTTTGAACTCCCCAATTTGTCAGGGAATCTTCCTCTCTGACTTTTGACTGCGTGTTTGCAGTCCTAGAAAGCACTGAGTGCAGGGGCAGAGGCAAAGTTGAGTCTGCTCACGTGGATGCCCACTTGGGCTCCCTCCCCCAGTTCAGAAGGCTCTCTCCCAGCGGCCTCCTGGGGTACTATCCCTCTGGGCCTGGGACAGGTCCACTCGTCCACGTGCCCAGCGGGCAGGAACCGGCAGTGGGGGCTCCAGGCCAGCCCGCTAGCGCCTACTGGGGCAGGGTGAGGTGGTCGGGGAGGCCGTGCAGGGCGGGGGCAGCACCCACCAAAGTAGAAGCCCTCGTGCAGGTACTTGGGGTTGAAGAAGACTCCCCTGGCGTGGGCGTTGACGTCGGCTCCCGCCGCAATGAGCAGCGCGGTGATGTCTCCCTGCCTCCGCTCAATAGCGATGTTCAGTGCCGTCTGCCCTGCGAACCGAGCAGGGAGGGAGGAAGGGGGGCGCTCAGGGGCTGGGCCCTGGGGGACAGACCCTCCCTGGCTCCCGAACTCCCCCCTCCAAGCCACAGCAAAATACTAGCTGCCTCCCTGCTCCATGCTCTGGTGAGACTTCAGTGCTACCATACTGGGAGTTGCCGCCGGAGGGCACAGGAGGAGGGTTCCCAGAGTGGCTCCTAACTTGAGACCCCTTAAGTTTATCAAGGCTGTCGCAGGGGGGATTGAGACTGCATAAACCAGGTTAAGAGGTTAGAATTTTATTCTAAGTGCTGTAGGAAGTCACAAGTCACTGAAGCAGGCAAGGGACACGACCAGAGTTTTGAGTTTCACACACGTGTATTTTCGGATCACTCTGGATGCTAAATTGGAGGATGCATTAGAAGGAGCCCAGACTTGGCAGGAACTGCCACTTCAGTGGAGAAAGAGATGATGAGGGCCAGAGACCCATGGAAGAAAGAGTCCTCAGAATGGCCTGTGGGGGCTGGGAGAGAAGGGATGACGGGCTTAGGAGCTGGGAGAGTCGTGCCACAATGACTGAGGAACAGAACAGGAGAAAGCAGCAGGAAGGGGCTGGAGGGACATTAACCCAGTTGGTGGAGTCTGTGGACTCTCCAGATGGAAGGCTCTGAAAGGCTGGGGGAGGGGATGGGTCTAGGAATGTCCCACCAGAAACAGCATTTTCCAAAGAGCTGCCACCATTCCATACACAAAAATAAATCCCTGGTGGATTAAAGAAGTAGTTGTTTAAAAAAACCAAAAAATTCATTTATAACTAACCTTTTCATAAGGAAGAACTTCTTAAGCAAAATCCAAAAATGCAGAAACAACCACAAAGAAAAAACTAACATGTCGGCTCACAAAAAAATTAAAGGTTTCTGTAATTCAAAAGACATCGTAAAGAAAGTTAAAAGGCAAGTGATAGGCTGGGGAAAATATCTGAAACATGAACAAAGAGACAGTAGGCTTTTTAAAGTTCCTAATATATTAAGACCACTTACAAATCAACAAACAACTTAAAAGAAAAACTGAGAAAAAATTAACAAACACCTCACAGAGAAGAAAATACACATGGCCAATAAAGAAAGTGAAACATGATTGGAATCACTGATAATCGAGAAAATGAAGTTAGAATCTAGCAAGTTAACATTTCTCTACTTTTCACTGACTAGATTGGCAAAAAACCAAAACAAAACAAAGCAAAAAACAAGCAGAAACAAAAAAGATAATTTCCAGTATTAGTGAAAGGTGAGAGAATGAGGGAATGAATACTTTGTATTTCAGAGAGAATAAACTAATACCTTCTGGAAGCAAATCTGACAACTATCATTATAAATTTTAACGTGCATGCCTTTGAACACAGAAAATCCAGTTCAAAGTATTTTCCTAAAACGTGTGCACTGAGCATGGGGTCATAGGCAAGAATGTGTACTGTGATATTGCCATAGCGGAAAATTGAAGAACATCCATATATGTGTGCATATATATATAGGGGAATACAGATATTAGATATAGGATAGCCACTCAGACTAGACAGGTAAAAAGGAGGCAGACTTGCATATTCCGGGATGAGAAGGTGTCTAAGGCATAGAGTAAAAAAGAAAAATGCAAGGTGTAGAACAATGCAAATAGTATACTATTGTTCTATGTTAAATAGATACATGAATAAACAAACATGTTTCTCTATTTACATATACACATGTGTAAAGAGCCTAGGAAAGTCCTCAAGGTCTACACAACATAATCATTTCTAGAGAGGAGAGTGGAAAACAGGCAAAGGTTTTTTTTTTTTACTTAATTAAAATACTTGAATTTTTTTATGTTCTAAAGGTATTTATTTATTTTTAAATTTTAAAAAAATATTCTATTTATTTATTTAGAGTGTGTGCAGGAGGAGGGGCAGAGGGAGAGAGAGAAAGAGACTCTCCAGCAGACTCCCTGCTGAGCACAGAGCCCAATGTGGGACTTGATCTCATGACCCTGAGGTCAAGACCTGAGCAGAAGTCAGTTGCTTAACTGACTGAGCCACCTAGGAGAGCCTCAATGGGTTTTTAAAATCTGGAAATGTAGGTCCTTCAGGTCTGGAAAATATTTTTGTATTACTCCTTTGACCATGAAAATATTTTTGTATTACTCCTTTGACCATGGACTCCCTTCCATTTTCTCTATTCTGTATTTCTTCTGTTGGGCTTCCTAGGTAGATCTTTTGCTTTCCTTACTTTTTTGTTTCTCTCCTCTTTTCCATACCTTTATTTATTTATTTATTTATTTTACTTTCTCAAAGGTTTCCTTGACTCTATCTTCCAAACCCTCCTGTTCGTTACTTTACTTCTGCTACCATATATTCTTTCTTTTTATTTGAATGTTTTACAATGAAATAATATTCATGTGTTGTTTATGTAATTAAAAATAATTATGTTGAATCATAATGATGGATATAAAATCATTCATTATATTAATCTCAAATGCATGTTTAAAATTTTTAATAATAAATTTTAGTTGAATACATTGCTTTTAAAAAGGCAAATTTCTGAAGGCCTTTAACAAAATGCTAAAAATAATATAGCATAGGAAGCATAGGAAGGAAATATTAGCCTCTGACAGATGGAGGAACTGAGACTCAGAAAGGCAAAGTAACATACCCAAAGTGAGGAAAAATGACTCTCACTCCCCATGGTGCTATAGCCCCTCAGCCCCCAGTGGCGGGGAGCACCCAGCCAGGACACTGAAGGGAAGGTACGAGCAGATACGATCAGAGGGAAGAATGGGGGGTTGGTTTCTGAGAAGACAGAAATAAATGGTCCTCCCACCATGCAGAGAGAGTGCTCACAGCCCCCAACAAGGCCACAAGCAAAAGACAAAGTCATGAAAGAAGGAAGTGATAAGGGAAGGCTAAGAATGAAATAAGGAATTGCAGCCAGAACAGCAAAGCCTTAATAGTAACCTTCATTTATTCACTCATTCAAAAAACATTTATTATGAGACCCCAAGGGGCCCAGGGAATTCACTATGGGCAAGACAGACTCCATCCCTGGCTTCAAGGAGAACATGCTTATAGAAAGATGTGTAAGTGTCTATATACTGACAAGAAGAAAGAAGGGAACAGAAAGGGACTGAAAAGGGAGAAGAATCAAGACAGGCAAGCTTGAGGCACTGATCTAAAACTCCCTGGCTAAGGACAAGTATCAGCTCCCTAGTGACAGGCTGAGAACATTATATACAGCTCATCTAGTTTCTCTCTTTGCTTTGGCTACCAGGGAGCTCAGCGTGCAGTTCAGCACTCAGCTGTAGCTATCTTCCCTGGATTCCCTCTCTTCCAATGAACAGTGTTAGTTTTCACAATCTTTTACTTTTTCTTGAATATAACAAAAATGCTTGTGAAAGTCTGGACTATAACTAAATACATAAAAATTTAAAAAAGACTTTTTCCCATGAGAAAAGTTGAGGGCCCAAGCTAGACCATCCCCTGCAAAGAGCAATGTTCAGCACCCATTGGCATGTCAGCAAGATAGCATCCAGTCATTCCTGAGCTCATCATGTTTTCACCTTATTAGAGATTAAACAGGATGTTTACTGACTCCAAAAACTCCAGTGAAGGCATACCTTACTGATTATTCACAACAGATTTTCTGGGCAGGGAAATTATCCCAAATTTGGTCTTCTGCCCCTTTCTAGTCCACTTAACAGAGAAGCCACAAAATTGAGACCCAAATGGGGCAGTTAGTGATAATGATGATGGTGAGACTGACAGTGGCCATGTGTGGGCCTCGCCCAGCTATCTGACAGCATCTCTGGCCTGCTTCCCATTGCCCTAATAGGCCAAACTTGTTCCCATCTCAGGCTTTGGCCCTTGCCCTGCTCGCAGTCTTCCTCATCGTGCCAGCCTCAGGTCAAATGTTCGCTCCCTGGTGACCCACTCTAAAGTTGCCCATACCCAATCACTTCAGATCATTTTCCTAGCATTTTCCATCTAAAATAACTTTATTTAAAGCAGTGGCCTACATCTGTCTTATTCATCACTGCACCCCAGTGCTGAAAACAAGGCCTGCCTGGCAGGCCTTGAGTGGTGAGGACTCAAATCTCTCTGCAGAACCAAGGGTGGAGGCGGGGAGGGCCTGCTATGTGGTACTGAAGCACGCTTCGTGCTTTGGGCCCACAGTGACAGTGGGGGGTTCTGCATGGCTTGGTTCCCACCCCACCCTCAGAAATCCCTGTGCACATGGCGCCTCCCACAGGTAGCACACCTTCATAGGCCTCCTCCGTGTATGCAGCGTTGATGAACCTGTCCAGGATGTTATTCTCCTCCGCGAAAGCCAGCAGGATCCGCACAATCTCCTTGGTGTTGGGGTTGATGTTTAACAAGGCCTTCATCAGGCAGGTCTTCCCCGTGTCAGAGGCCGTCAGCTTGTGCATGAGGAAGTCTGCAGGCGGGGTCATGTGGTGAGCCACAGGAGAGGCCCCGGCTCCCCCTGGGCCTCCGAGCCCTGAGCAGGGGAGGCCAGGGTGTGGGGGCTCCAGTCTCAGATCTCAAGACACCCACGCCGTGCCTTCCACTGGCCTCCTGGAGCCTGTGCTACCTGCTCCCCTCCTCCCTCTCCAACTTCTCCCCGCCTTGAGGCCCCGGAAAGCCTTATGTGAGGGCTTTTGCTCTCTGCCTTCTGCACCTGCTACCTTGGAGGGGGCAATCTCACCCACTGCATGCCTTCCCACTGTCCACCTCAGTGCTGACACCTGAAATCTCCAGCCTGCCACCTCCTGGCAGCCTACAAATAAAGCTTATCACCTCCTTCTAACAAGCTATTCCCCAGTCCCCCAGACAACATGGGCCCCACCAGCCAACAAGTCACCAAAGGCGCTACCCAGGAATCCTCCCTTTCTCTCACTCCCTTTGTCCTTGGTTCCAGCCAGTTCCCCTGCTGAGGAGCTGGTCACCTTCCCCCAGGTCTGCTGCTGTGGTCCCAGCATTGCCTGAATAGCTCCCTTCTCCAGTTTTACACCCACCCTCCATGCAGTAGCCAGACATGACCTTTGCCTGTCTAAGCCCTTCTGTGGTTCCCCATTGCCCTCAGAGTCAGGTTCAAAGTCCCCAGCCTAGCCTTCTGGGCTCCTCACATGCCCCCATCGTGGGTTATTGTGGGGAAAGGTGGACAGCAGGAGCCAAGCTGGGTCCCCAGCCCCACACTCTCTCTGCCAGAGCCAGGCACTGACCAGCCACATCCAGGCCACGACGCTGCCGTTTGCAAAGTTCCTGCAGCTCCCCCAGCAGCTCCAGCAGCTCCTCCACACAGCCCTCTGACACGGCTGCAAAGATGCGCTTCTTCAGCCGCTTCTTCCTCTGCCTCTGCTCTTCCTTGGCCAGGTTTGCACTGAGGCCAGAAAGTATCTCCAATTCACCATATGGGTGCCACCAACCTACTCTCCCCGTCCCCACACCAGGGCCTCTGCGCCTGTGCAGAGCTGCGCCATGAACAGCTCCATGGCCAGTCACCGGGCCCCAGAGGTCTTCCATCAGTGCCCCGGGCCCCTGGCATCCGTGTTGCCCCATGCCGGCTTCCCTCTGAATCCAAATGCAATCACAGTTTTTCAAACTATATATTTGGATACACATAGCAAAGATGACTAGGAAGGACAATTAATAGTGACTATCTTAAAAAGTATGAGATGAAGGGAAGGAAAATCTCACTTTCATCTTTGGCAGCATTTGAATTTTTAAACTCTGTCTCTCTCTGCCCCCACACTCCAAAGAAACAACCGTGGCAATATGTATTTCTTTTGTTTTATGTGTTCTTGCAAAATGCACATGGTGTTTCATGGTTTAGGTGTATTTTTAATTTACTTGTACGGGATTATATTACAGTTTTCGCTCTGCTGCATACAGTTGTCTGAATATTTTATAATGAATGGGTAATACTTCTTATAGTTTATGAAATGTAATACTCCCCCCACAAAAGAAAATTCCTACATGCCACAGCCATGGGCCCAGACATTTGTCCCAGCCCCAGGAATGGAGGCTTCTTTCTCTTCCCTGGGTTGTGATGCCCATGCCTCTGTCACCCACCTGGTGGACACAGTGGGCAGAAGGGAAGGGCCAGGCTTACCTGGGGCTGTTGGGATTGGACGGGGTCTCTGTCACATCGTCCTGAGGAGACTGTGGTGAGTCCATGTCATCACAGTTCCCAGAGAGGCTGTGGGGGAGTAGGGAAGGAAGAGAGAGAGACAAGTTTAAAAGAGAGAGACAACCAGGCCTGGCCATTTGGCCCCGGGTGAGTCACTGCCCATCCTAGAGTGGAGGGCTGGGCTGGGGTGGGGGCTGACCAGGGGGCCAGTACTCACCACTGCCGGATGTTGGAGTCCATAGGCTTGGAGAAGACAGGGGGAGAGGTCTTGGAGACAGTGGGGTTGGGATCGAATCCTTCTATCTCCAGGAAGAAGTGTGCACTGTGGGGACACCCAAGCAAGGCCATTAGAGCTGGGACAGGGACTGTCCACCCACATGCCCTCCACCCTGAGAGTGACCCGACACACAGCACACTTGCTCTCGGCTGGCTCCACACTAGGCTCTGTCCCTCATGGCTCAAGCCCCGCAGCTGCCCTCTCAGATGGGTACCATTCCAATCATCAATCATCCACACTTGACAGGTGGGCATGTGGAAACTCTGAGATCAAGCTACTTGCCCAAGCTCACACAGCAAGCAGGTGGCAGAGCTTGGATTTGAAGCTGGGTCTGGGTGACTCTTGTCACTAAAAATACCGGGAGATGAGCCCAGGGGTCTCTGCTGGGGTGGCCTAGCATCTGAGGGGGACCTTCCTGTCTGCAGCTGCCTCCAGGTGCAGAGGACTCACCAGAGATGGGGGATATGATAACAAGAGCTACAATTCCCCATCATCTCCCACAACAGCCCCTCTGGACTCAGGTCTGAAGAAGAGCCCTTCCAGGGGGCAGTCCCTAGATGCTGACACCGACAAAGGCCTTTCCTGGCTGCCAGGGCATATTCAACCCCCTTTGATCATCTATTGTACAGTTGTGTCAGCACAGAAAATAGACCTGGAGCTAAGAGGGTATGTAAAAGTTCAGGGGACAGGGCTAAGAATCCTTGTCAAGAAGGAAAACTCAGGAGACCACTTTGGACAGTGGACATGAGGAGAAGTAGAAGGACAAGTGAAGGGCACACTTTCTCTTAGGGCTGGAAGAGATGTGAGCCCAGGGCCTGTGACCTGACTAAGCCCCAGGGAAGGGGACAGACTCACTGCCCACTCAGAGGTGAGACACACATTCAAGATGTGAATTCCGAGCCAGACACCCACAAACAGAGTCATGCATGCTCTCAGAACCCACAATTACACACTCAGGGACAAGCCTTCCCATGACAACCAGGATAATGAGCACCAGGACAAGGGTCAGTTGCTGTGATACCCCCCACCCCATGGCAGCTGCCACGTACCTGATGGCTCTATGACCTGGCCTGGGAAAGTGGCCTCCTGACCAGCTGCTCTCTCTCCTAAGTGCCTTTGCTGCCTGTTTCCTTCCCATGCCCAGGAGGATCGACATGCCCCCTCCCTTTCTCACAAGACCACAGAAGAGCTCCCAAAGTACAGTTCCAGCCATGCCAAGTTCAGAAAGATAGCAGGAAAAGGACTGTGGCCCCATTCTATAAATGAGGGAACTAAGGCCCAGGATGGAGCAGCAGATCACCATGGATATCCTTTTACCTCAAGGATAGAAGCCATGTTGGTCAGAGAACTGACTTGTGATTCCAGGCTCACAGTTTATACCATTATCCATGCTGCTCTCCTCTCAGCCCTCTGGATCTTCTTCCAGCCAAACTAGTTCTAGGGATTAGCTGCAAGTGGACACTGCCCACCATAGCCACTTCCCCATATGGTCAGGCATGAGAGAGTTCTGGGTATTCCAGGATCTTCTAGGGTCTTCTGGGACTTTCCCAGGCAAGACCCAGGGCTCCCTCTCCTGTCCTCCCAAAACAGACAAGCCTGGAAGGCTCAGAACCAATCCAGAACTGGGGATTAAATTGGGTGGGGAGGCAGCGCTGACTGGCACATTGGCCCTCACCCTCCTGTCTTCTGCCCATCAAGAGGAACCTTCTGACCTGACCTAAAATCAAATCCTTCTTCCCAAAGATAAGTATACCCCTGACTGGGAGCCCCAAACCTGGGTTCTAGTCTGGCTTTGCCTCTGCCTCTGTCTCCTGTGTGACCCGAGGATTGAGAGTGGTTGGGTCAGATGATCCCAGACACTGCAGCCAGGACTGCTCTAAATCATACACAAATGGACTGTGTCGTGGACATCAGAGGTCATCCAGTCGGATCGCTCCCCAGCATCCCTGAAGTGCCCCCAGAAATGCCACCCTAAAGCTGTCCTTACTTGTCTGGTCTCCTTGGTAGTACATCTACTCAACAAATATTTATTGAGCCCCCACCATGTTCCCAGCACTGTTCTAGGAGATTGGGATTAGATGGTGCACAAATGAGCAAAAATCCATTTGAAGAGCTATTGTTCCAGTGAACTGGTCAGAACTGGTCCCAAGGATTGGACCAGGAACCAGGGCATAGCACAATGAGGTCATTGCTTTCCCTGCTCCAGACAACACACTGACCTTCAACTGTAAGATCCTCAATGGGAGGAAATACACTTGCACTGTCCTTAATTCTCCAGAACCCAATACTTGTTCTGACACTTGGAAGACTTAACTGAACAGAGGAGCAGAACATGGATAGATAATGTGTGAAAGGAAGGAAAAATGGCTGGTCAGATAGAGGGACAGATAAGTTGGATGGTGAATAAGATGGTTAGAAGGCTGGATGCATGCATGCATGGATGGATGGAAGGATGGATGAATGGATGCATGAACGGCTGAGGAATGAGTAGTTGGGTGGGCAGATTGGTGGATAGATATAGAGGCGGGTGGGATGAACCAATAAACAGACAGACCAGTATAAACCTCAGGTGACTCCTATTGGGCTTTCTGTTGCCCAAAGCTCTCATCTTTTTCTCAGTCTTTTCCAAGAAGTTGAGGAAGGGTCCTTTGTCTTTCCTCCAACTCCTCTCCTCTTCAAGGTCTCCTCCCAGAGTCTATAGGAGCCCCCAGGGTGGACCAAAAACCAAATCATGGCAGCATCTATCTATTCCAGGCCTGGAAACCAAAGGGACAGAGGGAGTGGAGGAAATGTATCCTCATGTCACCATGAAGTGTCCTCATTTGTGCTGACGGACTGTGCTGAGCCACCAGGACACTTACTCATCAGCTCATCCACTCTGTCTCTCATTGTCTCACCTGCTCCCACACCGACCCACCTACTTACTCAAAAACTACTAATATGCTCTGTGTAGGCAATTTGGGAAACAGGGAAGGAAGAGATGACCCTTCCAGGAACCTTGTTCTCAGAGGTCTGTGGTTCGGGAAAATCCCCAAAAGCAGGGAGAGCAGCAAGAGAAAAGCTTCTACGGCAGAGGGTGAGGACTACATCAGAGGAAGTCTTCAGTGGCTGGGAAGGAGAGTGGTGAAAGTCAGACTGGAAAGATCCCTGACTGTGAACAAGGACCCAATTCCTGGAACAAGGAGCTGTAGACCATGACAATGCATCCCACACATGCCCTAACTGCCACTGTACATGCCATATCTCACCTGCCACAGTGACAGATGGTAATGTCTTGGCCATGTGACAGCCTGGCTTCTAACCTGCAGCATATGCTGTTTGTTTATTCCTACCTTTGATCCAGACCAAAGCACACGTTTGTTGTTAACTCAGGTGAGCACATAGCTCTCCACCATATCTCCTTCATTTCTGTACCTTTGAAGACGGTGAACTATCCTTGAGCATTCCCGGGGCTGGGAAGGAGGCTGTGTGACAACTACTTTGTAGCAAAAATTGTCCAAGTGCTCTGATCTCCAAAAGGCCAGCTCCTCCATAGCCTTCATCAACCCATGTCTACCCCAGGGCATTTTCCTTGCTCAGGATTCAGGAAAGAGGCCACAGTGGTAGCTGCTCATGAGAAATAGCATGATGGCTCAGGAAAAGCTCTGGGTCCAAAAATCTCTCCCTACTTCTTCAATCCCACCATTAGTACAGATTTCCTTACTGGTCAGACTGGCCTTCTTTATTTACATTGAATTTTTTCTTTTCTTTTCTTTTCCTATCTAGGCTGAGTCCTATACTCAGTTTTGAGGGAGATGCTCAAACCTTCAGGGAGAGGTAGGCACTTGAAGGCCCACAAGGAGCTCTTGGGTAGAAGGTACTACTGCTTTGTGAGATGAAGGTCACATCTCACACCCAGGCCATTGGCTCTGTGAGGCCAAAGATAGAGCTGCATATGAGGCCAAGTTCATGAACAGGGATAGGCTCAGAAAAGGCAGCTTGACTGTGGGAAGATCCTGGGATTTCCTGAAGCCATGTTCACCATCTTTCCCTGAGGTCCAAACCCTCCCCTAGGAATGGGAGAGGGCAGGGAAAGGGAAAGAGAGGCAGGAGAGTGGTGTTTAATGGCTTGGATCAGGAATCTCTGCCCTTACCTAGACAACTAAGGCTGCCCCCATAGCCCCAGGTCCACCCAGTTTTCTCTCATGCACTCCAGGATGGAGCCTCCACCTGAAAGTCCCTTGGGCACTTCTCAGACAACATTAACACCTGAACTTGGCTTGTCTCTCTTCATCTTGCTCCTTCTCCTCTGATGTGCTCATGTCAGAGATAGCCCCATCAACCCTTCCACTGAATGAAGGGGATGTCTATTGGTTTGCCTTGTCCTTCCCTTCTCATAGTTGATCCTGCAGACCCCATGGTCCTGATAAATTTCTGACCTGACCCCCTCTTCCCCATCTCTGATCCCCCAGGTTCAGACCTCACCAGCTGTCACTCAAGCTTCCGAGAGCCTCCTTGTCATCTTCCTGCTCCCAGTCTCCCCTCCAATCCATCATCCACATAAATCACCCAGACTATCCTTTCCAAAATGCAAATCTCACCATGCCCTGTATCTTACACAAAATCCCTCTGTGGATCCTGACTGCCCTCAGGTTTGTCCAAACTCCTTAACCAACCCCCAAGACCCCATGGGACTCATGTTCTCCAAGATTCCACCACCTACCCAGCACTTCAGTACTTCAGTTATATATTTCCTCACTGGTCCCTGCCCCAAGCCTCCATTTGGGGATGCCATTGACCTTCCTCTCTACCTGTCATCACCCTTGTTAAACCAACTCATCCAGGAAGTGCCCTGAGATGGCCCACAGTCTTCCCAGATCCCTTCTCAGATCCTTCTCAGATCCCATCACAGAAGTTGGGACACTTCTCACATTCTTCTGGGTGCCCTTCTCACCAGACTATGAGCAGGGATGGGCATTCTTTCTCTCTGTGTCTCAGTCTCCCCAGCCTGGGCCCTAGTGCACAGAAAACTTCAGTAATTATTACTCAAAGCAACAGACAGAAGGGAAATCACCATTCTCACCTCTGGCCCAAGCAGAGGCCAGGGCTGGGGCCAGAGGAGGCAGGGCAAACAAGCTGAATCACATCCGGGGCCCACCAGAGTCCAGTGAAGACACAGCTTGTGGTGAGGAGGGGCAGTTGGGCTGAAGGGGGTTGGGCGACTGCCACGGAAGCAGCTCAGGCACCAGGGATGACCCTGGAGAAACACTCCTGTGCTTTGCTTCCTCCACATCCCAAGCTGGGAAGTAATCGTAACCATCCCAGTCCTATTCAGTTCCCAGGGCCCCCTTGGGGTGACAATAACAATGACAGTGATGAAGATGAAGCTCCAAGTAACAAAAACACCATCAACATGTGTGTGCAGGATACCAACTGCCTGCCGGCAACCCCAGCAAACCATCACTCTATGAGGTGATGCCTTTGCTGCTTGCCCATTACACAGGTGGTGTTTAAGAGCTTGAACACCCTGGCTGGGCACCAGTGGATGGGAAAGCAGTTGGTATATGTGAAAAAAGCATTCATTTGGGGATCTAGGCTGCCTGGAATGTCCACACCGCTTTCTGCTCCTTGTCTCAAGAATGGCTCCAGGGATCCCTTGCCTACCTGAGAAGCCCTCCTGGATATTACTGCCTCAGCACCTCTGATACCTTCAAGGAGGCCTCCCTGATTATTCCCGTCATACTGGTTTCCCCAGCTCAGCCCCTGATCATGTAAGGCTGTTTCCCCACCCATTTATACCTAGCTGGACACCCCAGATGAGACAGAGAGTCTTGTGTCAACCCCAGGCAAGGGCTGCCTGAGGGTGGGCACCAGAATCCCTCTTGTGCCCCCACAACACAGTGCCCAAGCCTGCCCGTCCTACCTCTTCTTGGTGGGGGTGATCTCTGCCGGCCTCTTCTCCTGTAGGACCGCAGGGTTCCCACTGGGGACAGCAGCTCTTCTGCCCATAAGGGGCACCATTTCCTTGGGGTGGGCATTCATGGCTGGAGCAAAATCATAGCACAGATGCTTAGGTTGAGTGGGCATGGGGCAGCTTTAGGGGCTCCCCCCTAAAGCTTTAGGGGGCTTCAGATGCCCATGTAGCACCAGATGGTCCCTACACATACCCCAGGACAAGAAGCTCACTCTCTACCCTCCAAGCCTGCCAACTTCCCCGCAATTCCTCCTGTTCCCTGCTCCAGCACCTCTGCCCTTGTGCATCCTAGGAGAGCCCAATAGAGCTTCCAGGCAGAGACCACCATGCCCTCAGCTTCTCTCAAGACATCATCTCCACCCACAATCTTCAGGTGGACTCCTAAGAATTAGCTCTGCTTTTTCCATTTCCCCATCAGGTGTTGTTTTCAGTGATATCCTCAACAGAACAGGACTACCTTCTTCTTTGTCCTAGACACTCTGCTCCTAGTAATATAGTTTCTGGCCTCTTTGGTGCTTTGGATTTCTTACTACCCTGGTGGTCTCTGCAGCTGACACCCTCATTATCTTTGTCTCATCCCCCAGAGCTGAGTGCCACCAGCCTTGTGGCTATCAGTCCGTTAGATTCCCTTCTCACCTGAAGTGAGCAGCTGAGCTCTCTCCCCAGAGGCAGACAAGGCAGCCCCTCAGTCCTGACCTGGTTTACTGATGCTCAATACAGGCTGGACCCCATGCTGGGCTCAGAGGGATGTGCTGGGGAGAGGGAATGACATGTCTTTTGAGAACTCTAAGGGGACCTTAGAGTTTTCTGTGTTAGAGGAAGGACAATCTGGGCAGAGAGGACAGCCTAAGCAAAGACCACGGGTCAAGAAAGATAGCAAGTGGCAAGGAGCTGGTGTGGCTGCAGAGCCCGGGGAGTTCCTGGGGACCATTGGCATAAGAGGCTCCAAAAGCAGGTGGGGCCATGTTGTGAGGGCCTGAAACACCAGTGAGGAGTTATAACTGGTCCCAAGGGCAGCAGGCATGGGAGGGTTTACACAGGAAACATACATGTTAGAGATAGCAGACTGTATGAAGGATGAAGGAGACTAGCACATGGAGCTAGGTGCAAGCTAGCTAGCAGAAGGCTACTGTGGGGGCAGTGGCATGGAGAAGGGTGGGCTGGCCATATAGGATAAGATGGACAAGACAACGGGTTCGTGGATAGGAGGTGACTCTGCAGTCAACAGGGAGTCATTCTCAGCTTGAACAGCCCTCAGAGAACACCCTCAGGGTCATGGAGGTAGGGGCAAGGGACAGATTTCCTCTAAGAGCCCAGCTAGGTGGGGTGGAGCTGGGGCCACTGGTAATCCTGGCCCAGATAGGAAAGCTTCCTGGAAAAAGTATCCAGAGCAGTTTGTCATCAGATGGCAGTGAGGTTTGGAAATGGGACAGCTGCCCCCCCCAAAGTAAGCAGCCCTGGGAGAGGAGGAGTTATCCAGGGGAAGGCTTTGGCCTTGGAGTGCAGGGAGCTTGAGGCCAGAGAGATGAAGTATCCTACCGAGAAAGAATCAAGAGCATGTAGGTCCCTGACTGTATCCATTGTCACAGGATGAGGATGGGTGGGCTTTAACTCCTTCCTCAGGCCAGGAGTTGTCTATGGACAGATAGGGCTAAAAGGCTGAGCTAAACCAAGACTGAGGCAGGGAGTTGGGTGGGGGGTGGAGGGCATGTCTCTTACCCTGGGCCTCGGTATTCCCTTCTGATGAATGAGCTGAAAGGGCCCCAAGGACCCTAGAGCGCTCACCCACGACAGCCGGCTGCTCCATACTCCCAGCCCTGCACCCATGAGTTGGGGCAGCCCTGGGAAGCTGGGGCAGGAGAGGGTCAAGAAAACTCTGGGCTAGGGCTATAATTAGCAGTGATAATTAGCTCCCTGAGTCACCCCATAAACTCTGGATTCTCACCTGTGGGACTCTCTCACTGCCTTGCCCTCCCTCCCTGGGTTTAGGCTTCCTCACTGGGGAAGTGCTCTCAAGCCCTGATGTTGACTGAACGGCCTTTCCCAGGAGACAGGCGAGGCCTGGCCTTGCAGCTGTGGGCTCAGCCCCTGTGAGATGCCTAGGCCTTGTCCCTCTCAAGCACTGGGCTACCTCATCTCATCCTGAACACCCTCCTCATTCTCCTGCACTGGAGAGCCACATCTCGGGGCCCACTAGTGGTGACAAGAGCCTCGCTTTTGCCCCTCAGTGGTTGTGAGCCCTTCCTCCTCCCAAGATCTCCAAACCTCAGGGAAGTTTCTTGGGTCCATCTGGCACACTCGCCAGGCCAAGAGCTCACACCTCACCTTGTTTCTCCTGCTAGAGATCCAAGCTTCTTCCCAACCCCTTCCCCAAGGCCTATCAGCAAAGGGCAGATGTGATCTAAAGGACCCCTTGGGTTCTCACGCTAGGGTCCCCTAGGACCTTGGAGAGTGCTGACTGCCATGTGTGGTGAGGACTCACCTGGTGAGGTCTGGATGGTGGTGGCTGCCTTTGCTCTAAGATCACCGCATGTCCTGGGCCCAGGGACCCCCGGAGGGACTGCAGCTGAGGCGGCGAGAGGCTCTCATCCTAGGCAGAGAGAGGGTTGAAATGAGGCGTCAGAGGCAGAACTGGCTGGGCCACCTGCCCTAGGCGTCAGGCAGGCCACACCCACCAGCCATAGCTGCAGCGCCTGCCCACCCACATGCCCTGCCTGAGTCACCCCACACCCACACAGCAGCCCAGCCTGGGAGAAGGCAGGGGAGGCAGCAGGTGCCAAGGCCAAAGTTTAGGTCCCGACTCTTTTCTCACTTGTAGTTGATGCTTCCTATCACGGGCCTCAGTTTCCCCAACTGGGAAATAGGAATTACAACTACTTTCCAAGGATGCTGTGAAGAGTCAAAGAGATCATGCTGGTGGGAGAGCCTAATGAATGGTCAAGTGCTCTGCCCTGAGCCCTGGGAGGAAAGGACACAGCTGAGCACTGGCTTGGTCAATCCCAGGGTGGCCAGTACCAAGACTTGGTATCTGTCCTTCAAAGTCTGGGATCAGATCCTTTTAGAGACAAAGGAAGTCCCCATTCAAAGACTACCACCAGGGGCACCTGGGTGGCTCAGTTGGTTAGGCGTCTGCCTTCGGCTCAGGATGAGATCCTGGAGGCCCAGGTCAAGTCCCACATCAGGCTCTCTGCTGGGCAGGAAGTCCGCTTCTCCCTCTGACTGTCCCCCACACCCCGCCCCATGTTCTCTCACTCTCTCCCTCTTTCATTCTCTCTCTCTCTCTCAAATAAATAAGTAAAATCTTAAAAAAAACAACAACAACAACAACAACCACACAACTTACCACCAGAAATTATTCACTTCAGACTTTAGTGTCAGACAACCTCACCCTTCTCTGGCTCTATGATCTTGAGCAAGTCATTTCTCCCATTTCCTGTCTGTGAAATGTGCACTTTGCAGGGACACCTGGGTGGCTCATTCAATGAAGCATCTGCCTTTGGCTAAGGTCATGATCCCAGAGTCCCGGGATTAAGTCCCACATCAGGCTCCCTGCTCAGTGAAGAGCTTGCTCCCTCTGCCTGCCGCTCCCCCCGCTTGTAATCTCTCTCTCTCCTTGACAAATAAATAAAAATCTTTAAAAAAAAAAAAAAACTTAAATAAATAAATCCGCCTTGCAGAATTACTTGAGAAAACACATAGAAAGGACTTCAACAAGACCCAGAGGACAGAAAGAACTCAATAAACACCGACAGTCATTAATTCTGACTCGTTTTGTCATCCTGGTCCCGTCCCCCAGTAACCACCTGGGCCACCTCCCTCCAGGCCAGATGTTGGGGAAGAGTCTGCACCCTCCCTCCTCAAGCAGGCCAAGGCTGTGAAGGGGGCGGAGCGAGGCAGGGGCAGCCCTGACTGTGTCTTGTCACTCAGGAATCACACACCTGTCGCCTTGGGCAGACAGGACTGGGAGGGAACAGGAAGTCTTGCTGACAAGGAGGGCACTCGTGACTGTGACTGATGCAGCAGGGATTTCCCCAGCTGCCCTCCGGGGCCAGTCCCTCCATCCCTCATCACCACAACCTGCCAGCCTGGGCAGAGGCAGGCGGCAGACTCAGGTTTCTGACCATAGGGCAGCGGGACCTATGGCCAGTAATGGAAAGGAAACTTGGCTTCAGGACCAACAAATGTAGGTAAAGTAGGGGCTGCTTTGGTTGTTTTACATCAAGTGGTCCTGAAGTTCCCACAAACATTGCCTGAAACTCCATCATGATAGCTTGACTTTGGGTCAATCATAGCCTTCCTTCTAATACTCAATTAATTTCCCCTTCTGAATCAGCCCCTTGTCCCTCTTAGCTTTACTTCTCATGGCCTCAGAACCCTAGGGACCCGGCTGTTGTCAAATTTCAGTATTTACATTTTGCTTGGTGTTGGCACTTTTTCTCAAAGGCCAGGCTGGAACTGCTCTAAAAGACCCCTGTCCCCACCCAAAGTCCCACACTGTGCCCAGCAGGGAGTAAGGGGAGCCTTCTCTGCTGTCTGTGGGATCAGGGACCAGTCAGAGCCACTACCCACCCCCCGCCCTGCTCCTATCCCAAATACAAGGAAACAGCAGCTCCTGCCCCTTGAGCTGGCCTATGTTCAGTCCCATTTAATGCAACACATCGTGAGAGCCCACAGTAGGAGACAAGGCAGGCAAGCAAGGACCAGCATAGGATTCAGAACTGGAGAAAGTGGCCTCCACCCTCAAGAAACTGTGGGCCACACAGGACACAGGTTCAGGCAGGAACCATAACCCCACCGGGCAAGTTGTAAGGACAAAAAGGGCTCGGGTCACTGAGAAGGAAGGAAATCCCGCCCATGGGGCAGTGGGGAATGGGCTCAGGGAAGGGAGAGCATTTGGGCTACACTGGAAATGAGGCAGGACTGGGAGGCAAGAGATCCTGGCACATTCAAGGAGCCATGAGGAACTTGGGTGAATGATGCACAGCCTCGGTGGAGTATCAGACAGGAGCTGTGAGTCGGGCCATGAGCCACTGAGTCAGCCCTGACCCTTTCATCACAGGAGGCTGCAACCGTCCAGCTTTATTGGGTGCATGTTGAAGACGCTCGTACCCATGTGGTCAGGCAGGGAAGTGCCCCAGCTCAACCAAGTCAGCACCTCAAACCAAAGACAACATTTTGGCCAGTGGACACCCTGCCTGCACTTGCCAGGGGCTGCAGGTGAACTTGATCCCTACCCTGTGTTTGTGGCCCACATGGCATGGTGGCAGGAGTGTGGAGCCAGGCATCTGGCCTCCTCCTGCCAAGCCTGGAGCCCTGTAGAAGCCAGCATTGCCTGCTCAGCCCTGGCCACGTGGGTGACTTCTAGTGCTTGGTCGCAGCTGCACCAGTGCCTGGGCACCCAGGAGAACAGACCAACTGGCCTCCAGAGTCCAGCTCCTCATTCCTTGGAGCAGCCATGGGCCCTGCTGTGCCCACCCTTCCTCCGTGACCTCGGCTCCTTCTATGACCTAGCAGGAAACGAGTGGAGTTTAAATACAATGGAATACTATGCAGCCATCAAAAGAAATGAAATCTTACCATTTGCGACGACCTGGATGGAACTAGAGAGTATTATGCTTAGCAAAATAAGTCAACTGGAGAAAGACAACTATCACATGATCTCCCTGATATGAGGAAGTGGAGATGCAACGGGGGTGGGAGTTAAGGTGGTAGGAAAAGAAAAAATAAAACAAGATGGGATCGGGAGGGAGACAAACCAAAAGAGACTCTTGGTGTCATAAAACAAACTGAGGGGGGTGGGGGGGAGAGGGGTTGGGAGAGGGTGGTGGGGTTACATTATATGTTTAAATTTAAAAAGCTTAAATAAAATTAAAAAAAAAAAGACAACAGTGACAGGAGGAACCTTCCAAACGGGCTGTGTGTGGGAAGCAAAATGCCAAGGGCAGATGCAGCCTGGGGCCTGGAAGGGATGTGGCAGTGAGAGGGAAAGGGCAGCTTCTACACATTCCTGCCCCAAGCCTGCTTCCCAGAGGCCCAAATTTTAGGCAGCCCCTAGACATCTGCCAACATACCCTACATGGACCCCCATCTCACCAGACCATCTGCCCTGAGCTATAAAACACCTCCCCAAAGTACGTACTAGGCAGGAGTCAAGCACACTCTTACCTCCTCCCCATACCTCCCAAGCCTTGCAGATATCAGACCTAGGAAATGCTCCACGTAGTGCAGTGAACAAGGAGGGAGGCCTGGGAGCCAGGCAGATCTCCATCAACACTCTCAGGCCTAAGCAGATCCCCCCTGACTGTGATCAAGAGAGGCTGTCTACATCCTGGCAGGTCACAGCTCACCCCGAGCTAGGAGAGCTGAGCAGCCTCCCCACCTGGGATTCTGGTTTGTGGCTCCTCCTGCCTCCACGTGTTGGAGGGAGGGACATGGGGACAAAAGGAGCTAAAGAGACAGTGATAGATACAAAAGAGCAAAGAATGGGCTAGTTGCATGTGTGTCCTTCTTTAAAGAACAGGGGTTTATGCAAAAGGTTACACTCATTTATTTTGGAAAAGAACAACCTCAAGATTCCTTCCAGCTTGGGTTAAGTTTGAAAGTTGATCTAATCTGCAGAAACTTGCAAATATCTGACATCTACATGACATCTTCTAGAAAGGCCTCCAGGAAAAGAGGTGTCCCAGGCCCACAACAGGAAGCAAAAAACCCTCACATCTCTGCTCCCCAGGGAGGGACTGGCATGCCCCAGCCCACTCTGTTCTCTGCCAGATAGCCTGGCGCCACAGTTAAGTTCCAGGCTTTGGAGTCAGACCCAGGCAATGCTGTTTACTGGCTGTGTAACCTTACTAACTGTCCCAGCCGCAATAGCAACACACACACACACACACACACACACACACACACACACACACACATCATAGCCAACTAGCTATGGCACAAACTTCACACTGGTTGTGATATTTGTTTGTTTGTTTGTTTATTTATTTATTTGATGAGTGACAGGATGCATGGAGGTGGAAGTAGGGACCGCTGCAGGGGAGCAGGACTATAGTTGCTACAAATGGAAGACCATGTAAAAATTCTTGCCACATGCTTTTAAGACAGGTGCTGTACTTTTATCTGGACAACAAAAGAGTTCTGTTTGGGGGGCCATGATGTATCACACAGAACAAGGAAGTCACTCTGGCGAAACCTGATTCTGGCAGAGCTGGAAATAGGGCCAGCCTTCCCTCACCTTCTCTGAGGAATAAATGACATGCCCCCCAGCCCACTCTGTTTCAGGGGAAGTATTAAACACAACACAGAGAACAGCTGCAGCAGTTTACATCAAAGGACATGTTTTGTTTTGTTACAAGAGGTGTTTTCCTGGGCCTCATTTACATTCACTCCTAGTCATATAAAATAAAATAGTGGCATCACAGATGTCCACACAAGATTCATCATTCATGATACTTAACAAAGTCAGTAAAAATATGAGAGCAAAATCCTTTCCTGGTGGAAGACTCCCTTGAGGACAGTGAGGCTGGATGACTAGTTCTCCCCATGCACCCAACAATGCTTCCTGTAGCTTGCGCAGAGCAGGCAAGGACAGGCACAGACCAGGCCAGGCTGCTGAGAGGGCCCTGTTGTTCCCTCCACAGTGGGATATTCTGAGGCCCAACAGTGTTAGGAGTACCCTAGAGGGGTCCCTCACTTTCCCCCTCAAGCAACAGGATCCTTGAAGACCTCAGCATCTTCTGGCTTGAGGGATCCTGCAAAGTGCCTCAGATGAACTTCCTCTGGCTGAGCAGGGGGCCTTTCTCTTGTACTTGCATCTCTCAAAAGGGGAACCAGGGCAAAGTTCTTCCAGTTTCTTCCTGAAACTAAAGGGTAAAACATCATTATTGCCTTGGATGCAGTACGCAGAAATAAACACTTATTTGTTGGCTTTACCAACTTGAAGTTCTCTTAAAGGAGACCCAGACATTTCGGTGCTTCCTGAGACACAGGGATAGCTGCCATTGCCTCTTCCCTTGCCTGCTTAAGGAGCCTATTCCACTCTGGAAAATCCTAAATCCTCTTCCTTCCCCTCACCCTGACTTGCAGGGACCTCATCAGAGTCTATTGCTTGCTTTTCTTAGTCTCCATCTCCTCCCTGCCCCATGGGAGGGAGGACAGATCTCCACAGAGCAACACTGGGGACTGCCCCATGGTGGCTCCACATCAGGTCAGCTGTAGGCTGATGAACCAGCCAAAGAATCAGGATTTGGGGACCAGGACCCACCAGAGCATAGCATATTGGGAACAATGCCAAAGAAAACATGGTGACATTAGGTCTTGAATGGGGCTCTACTGTGTGCACAGGGAGCTCCTAAAGAGAATCCAGTTGTCACCCCCTAGCCACCTCCAGCTTTCCAGCCACCTAGGCAAACTGACAACCAAGAGGGAAAGCTGTACATGTTCCCCTCCCACTGCCAGAGCCCTGGTCAGCCAGGCCCTCTGGTTGGCCACCCTGGGTCTAATCTCTCTAGAAAACCAGCCTCAATTTATGCCTCCTACCCTCAGGCCATAATTCAGGCTCCTCTGCTGGTGTCTAACACTGACCACATGTCAAAGGCATCAGGAATATGGGAAGCTAGGCCCATCATGACCACTCTAGCCAAATTATCCAGGTCTTGATGTTCACCCCAGGACTGCAGGCTGATGTTGGCCCGCTCCCAAGCATCAACTGCTAAATAAGAACCCATGCATTGAAGCAGGACTTCATGGGGATATAGGCCAGGTCTCACTGAGACACAATCTTCTGGCTGGCTCAGTGTTGGGAACATGCAGCCTCAGAGACTGCCTGGCCCAGCCCTAGTTCAAAAGCCCTGAAAGGAGGCACAGGGCTCTCCGTGCCCACTTCCCACAGTCCTGATGCCAAGACTCTCTCAAGTGTTCTCCCAGCTCAGCTATTAACTGCTTTCCTCCCTGGCCTTTCTCTCATGTATTCCTTTGCCCCTTCCCAATCATATACACTTTGTAGGTGGGAGAGTTCCTTGTTATCTGAATTGTATGACTATTCATTACTAAAGTGTCCACTGCTACAAAGTTGTACAAAAAAGCAAAATCTTCAGGAAATATTCACTAATTAATTATAAATGTGAAATCAGGGAACCTCTAATCATCTCCTACCCCAATCCAAGTAACAAGAATGTGTATATCCCTGCTACTTCAACAATATCTTTATTAATACACAGTGAATGTGCAATGTTATAAACAGCCAACAATGTCATGCAAATACAATGCAAGTTAACCACAAAGTACAACAGCAAATCTTTAAAAGATGGGAGGTTTCATGAAGTGAATAAGATTGATATTGGAAGACTGCTCAAATTACAGGCAAAATCATCTTTGAATGGCTCTGTGGTAAAGTTAGACCAGTAACAATTGTAGAGATAATCAATAAGTACTATGGCATGACACAGGAAGTGCTTCTAATGAAACTAGTGGGAAAATTACAGGATTGCAGAAAGCTCTTTATAAAAAAGATTTCTACTTCTAGCCCTGATGGAGTATGTAGTACTGAGCTACCCATACTGTTATAAACAACCATAAAGCAGGAAAAAATATTTGCAGTAAATGTTTTCAGACATAGGATACAGGCTGAAAATTGCAGTTGCTGAGAAAAAGTGAAATCCACAAACTGAGCCCCATGATTGCCCTGATGGTTTGCATAGGGACAATTTCTCTGACTGTGGTGTAGTGAGCTGGAGTCCAAGCAGAGCATGGCAGTACCTCTGAACTAAGGAAGAAGAGATTGGGGTTTTGGACAGCTGAAGCAACTAGAATCTGTGAGACAGGGCACAAAAGAAGAGGAAAAAGAGAGATGTGACAGTGGAGGTCTAGAAGTCTCTGGGCTGGGGGCTGGAGTATACTTGTACAATGTGAGACTGCATAAGGCTTACCAGACAGTGGCCGCTGTAGGGCTGACAGTGGGATAGAAACACTGGAAGCTGAGCAGTACTGAGTGGGGAGACCTCCTTAATACCTTTTTTCTACTCTGAGGATCAAGTTAAAACACAGAAATGCCCTACTTAAGACCCACCCTAACAAAGCCTAAAACCAAGTCCCGGCAAGAACTTCAGTGGACACAGTTTGGAGGTTGGGTCCCACAAGTTTGATGGAATTGGAAAATACCTTGGCATTTCACAGATCTATCATTATAAAGTTTAAAATTAAGTCTACACAAGTTCAGGGTGATTCATCAATAATTGAACTGCCAACTAAAACAAAAATTCAAACCAGGGTCTCTAAAACATATTATCCACAATGCCCAGTATACAATTAAAAGTTACTAGACATGTAAAGAGACAGGGAAATGTGACTCAGTAAGGAGGGAGAAAAACAGTCAATGGAAACTGTCCCCAAGATGGCCCAGATGTTGGACTTAGTTGGCAGAGAATTTAAATTAACTATTATTAATATGTTAAAAAAAAAAAAAACAAAGGAAAATAGGATCTTGATGACAGAACAACTAGAGAATCTCGGGAAAGAAATGAAAACCGTAAAAAAAAAAAAAAAATAGAAATTCGAAAACCAAACAGCATAATACTTGAAATACAACAGTCACTGGATGAGCTTAATCATAGTTTGGAGATGGCTGAGGATAGGATCAGTGAACTTGAAGACAGAACAATAAAATTCTCAAATTTGAGAAACAGAAAAAAACTCAAGGAAAAATACAGCCTCAGAAACCTATGGGACAATATGAAATGATCTAAAATACATGTAGGGACGGGGCACCTGAGTGGCTCAGTGGGTTAAGCCTCTGCCTTCGGCTCCAGTCATGGTCTCAGGGTCCTGGGATTGAGCCCCGCATCAGGCTCTCTGCCTGCCTCTCTGCCTACTTGTAATCTCTCTCTGTGTCAAATAAATAAATGAAATCTTAAAAAAAAAAAATACATGTAGGGGCACCTGGGTGG
Organism: Taxidea taxus jeffersonii; assembly: GCA_003697995.1. Lineage (NCBI taxonomy): Eukaryota > Metazoa > Chordata > Mammalia > Carnivora > Mustelidae > Taxidea > Taxidea taxus. Next base: position 401,214 of record ML104638.1, on the reverse strand, counting down.
CTCAGAGTTGAGCATCTGACTCTTGATTTCAATTCATGATCTTGGGGTCCTGGAATAGAGTCCTGTGTCAGGCTCTGCACTCAACAGGGATTCTGCTTGAGGTTCTCTTTCTCTTGCTCCTTTTGTCCCTCCCCCTGGTCTCTCGTTCCCTCTCTCTCTCTCTCAAATAAATAAAGTTAAATAAAATAAATAAAATAAAATATATGTTATTGGAGTCCTCCCCAAAGTAGATAGGGATAATGAAGCAAAATATATGTAGAAACTCTGATGTACAGATCCAAGAATTGCAGGCAAATCCCAAACAGTATAAACCAAAAAAAAAAAAAAAACCAAAGCACATTTTACTCAAACTGCTGAAAACCTAAGATGAAGAGAATATTTTGAAAGCAGCCAAAAAGAAAAAGACAAATTACATACAGGAATGCAAATAATGAGCAACTTTTCATCAGTAACAATGGAGGCCAGAAGACAGTGGAGAAATAGTGTTAGAAATTTTTTTTAAAAAGAGAAAAAAAGGGGCGCCTGGGTGGCTCAGTGGGTTAAGCCTCTGCCTTCGGCTCAGGTCATGATCTCAGGGTTCTGGGATCAAGTACCGCATCGTGCTCTCTGCATGTCCGGGAGCCTGATTCCTCCTCTCTCTCTCTCTCTGCTTGCCTTTCTGCCTACTTGTGATCTCTCTCTGTCAAATAAATAAATAAATCTTTTAAAAAAGAGAGAGGAAAAAAAAATCTGTGAACCCACCCTACAAAAAAAAAACAAAAACAGTCAACATCTGGTTCATTCTTTGTTCAAGAATTAGTAACATCAGCAAAATGGTAAAGTAGGCAGTTCCCAAAACCTAGATCTCCACAAAAACATCAAAAAACAAACAAACAAAAAACAGACAGAAACTTTGGAACCAATATTGTCACAACTCTGGGAAAGAGTCCAAGGTTTATAGCAAACAAGAAAATCGTGAACCATTTAAAAAATCAACATGAAAATGGTTGGGAACTAAAACTGTAGAACTCTTACAAAAAAACACAGGGGAAAATCTTCAAGACATTGGATTCGGCAATAATTTCTTACATATTACACCAAAAGAATAGGCAATAAAAGAAAAGAATAGATAAACTGGGCTTCATCAAAATAAAAACTTTTATATCAAAGGACAACTCAGAGAATAGAAGAAAACACTGGCAGATGGTATACCTGACAAAGGATTAATATCCAGAATGTATAAAGAACTTCTATAACTCAACAACAACAAAACAAATTTTTAAATGGGCAGATTGCTTGAATAGGCATTTTTCCAAAGACTGCCTATAATGACAAATGAGCATTTGGGAAGATATTCAAAATAATTAGTCATTAGGGAAATGCAAATCAAAACCACAATAAGATACAACTGCACATCCATTAGGATGGCTATAACCACCAACACCACAACAAAAAACCCACAAAACAGCAAGTGTTGGTGAGGATGTGGACCCTCATGTTTTGTTGGTGGGAATGTACAGAAATGCAGCCACTTTAGAAAACATTTTGGCAGTTCCTTTAAAAAAGTTAAACAGAATTACCATTGGATCCAGCAGTTTCATTTCTATCCAAAAAAACTGAAGCATCCGACTCTTGATTTCAGCTCAGGTCTTGACCTCAGGGTCATGAGATTGAGCCCCATGTTGTCAAGCTCCACACTGGGTGTGGAGTCTGCTTAAGATTCTCTCTCTCGAACTTGTTAAGTTTAAAACTGTGGACTGGGAATCTTCATGTTCCTACATTTCAGCAATAAACTGTAAGCTGTATTTTTGCACAGAATAGACTAAAAAAATTCATGAGAAGCCTGAAAAAAAAATTTCTCTTCCTTTGCCCCACACCCCCTTTCTGCCTCTCTATAAATAGATTAATTATTAATTAATTAATAAAACACCTGAAAGCCAGCAGTCAAACAGAATTGTGTTCACCAATGATCACAGCATTATTCACAATAGCCAAAAAGTGGACACAATCCTGATGTTGATTGAACAGATAAAGATAAATAAAATGTGGTATAGGGCGCCTGGGTGGCTCAGTGGGTTAAAGCCTCTGCCTTCGGCTCAGGTCATGATCCCAAGACCCTGGGATCAAGCCCCGCATCAGGCTCCCTGCTCAGCAGGAAGCCTGATTCCCCCTCTCTCTCTGCCTGCCTCTCTGCCTACTTGTGATCTCTGTCTGTCAAATAAATAAATAAAATCTTTTTTTTTTTAATGTGGTATATACCTACAATGGAATATTATTGAGCCAGACACAAAAGATGTGCTCCACTTATACCAGGTACCTACCCTAGGCAAAAGAAACAGAGACAGAGACAGAGACAAAAGAGACAGAGACAGAAAGCAGAATAGAGGTTACCAGGGGGTGGAGGGAGGAAGAAATAGGAGTAATCATTCAATAGGTACAGAGTTCCTGTTTGAAATAATGAAAATGTTCTGGAAATAGAAAATGGTGAAGGTTGCACAACATTGTGGACACAATTAACACCAATGAACTGTACACTTAAAAATGGTTAAAATGGCAACTTTTGTATTACACATATTTTACCACAATTTTCTAAAAGCTAAAAACAAAGAATTAGTGCAGAATTGTAACTCAAAATCTGTCCAGTACAAACTAAGTTTGCTTCATTTTTAAATAAATGTCCTCAATTAGACCTTTAATTTAACAAGTACTATGAAATGTTTACCATTAACTGTTAAAGAACTTTTTTTCCTGGTAGTGACTTTCTGCAGAGCATTTCTGCTCAAGGTTTATATACCCTTTAGTCTTCCCATTCTTCCTCTGTCTGCCTGGTTGCGTTCATGCAAGGTGAGTTTTTGCCTGTACCTGCTCATGTCCATAAGAGTAACACAGCTGAACATAGACACTGTGTGTGAGGATCGAGAAGAGGAGACAGGGAAGCCCACAAGGCCAGCTGTCCCAGATGGCTGTATATGGGATCAACTGCTTCAGCTGGGACACTTGAGGCAGATGCCTGGGGCAGGGTGCTGGCAGAGCTGGTGAGCATGGGCATGTGGCACAGTCAGCTGTGCAGGAATGTGTGAGAGTACACAAGAGTGCCTGTGACAGAGTATGTGCAGGTGCTTGACCCTTGGGGCTGTTCCAGCATGTTCCAGCATGTTCCAGCTGTGGGGTGAAGAAGGCCTGCAAGGAGCAAGGAATCCCAAGGCTTCACCTGCCCAACATCAGGCTCCCTCCATGTCACAGTATACTTCCCTTATGCCTCACCTCTGCCTGACCGCAGGGAGAAGCTCAGGGTGCGCTTGATGCCCTCACAGTTGCCCGGGTCTTCATTGATGATACCTACATTGGTGTTCCAGGTGGTCCAGTTGACTTCATCCACCCTGCAGGGCAAGGAGACAAGGGAGTTAGGAGCTGATGGCCAAAAAGCCATGCCTAGCTTCCCAGGTTGAGGGCTTAGTGCCACAGGCCAATCCCAAGAAGCCCATAGGCCAGGATGGGGAGACATAGCTGGTAGGGGGGAGGGCTGAGAGGGGCTTGCTTTTTGGACACCACCCCCGAAGCTCTGTTCTCTGACCACATCATGAGGCCCAAGGACTTTAAACGCTGGATTCCTGGTTCTGACCCTGATCACTGGGTGACCCATTTGGACACCTCATTTTCCAGTAGGTCTCCTATGCCCAACAGTAAGTCCCTGATGCCCACAGCTGAGCCTTGGGGTAGCCCATGTACCTACCGATAGCTGGCCTTGGGAGAGTCCCCATGTTCATGACTGGTCCCAGGAAGCCCTGAGGCAGGTTTCTGTATCCACAGCTGGCTCCAGGTGAGTCCCTTATGCCCACAAAGCCCCAAAATGGCCTCTGTACCCATAGCTGGCTCTGGATAGATCCCTGATACCTATAGTAAAGCCCCTGAGCTCCCTAAGTTTGATTTCCTGCCTGGACATTACCTGAAACACCACCTGTAGTCATCCTTGCCATCAGGTGTGTACCCCACTTGCAACAGCTTGCCTGAGCGGAAGGCCTTCCTCATGCACTTAAGGAAGCTCTTCTCCGTGTCCAGGATGGTGATAGCTCTCTGTGAGAAGATACAGAGAGCAGAGGGGCAAAGGGCTTATCCCAGGGCTTCCCTTGGCTGTCAGTAGGGCTTCCAAGATCAGCCTCTCCAGAGTTTGTCCCAGTCCCAGTGCACCTAAGTGGGACCTCTAGTGACTTCTATGTCAAGCTTGTTTCTGTAGCCTGGCAGGTGCACACTCTAAGCTCAGCCCCTCCAGCCCAGACCTGCCCAGGGACTGCTGCTCCCTGCCAGGTCGGGTTGGGGCAGGGCCTCCCACAAGTGAGGTAGAGCCCCAGACTTTTCCCTGAAGTGCTCACAAAGGGGCAGATAGTGTAGTAGTTAAGAGCAGGGCCACAAGATGGGACTGCTTGGCTCGAATACTGACTAAGCTACTTATTACAGATAGTCCCCGACTTATGATGGTTCAACTTAATGATTTTCAACTTCACAATGGTACAAAAGCAATACGCATTTGGCAGAAACCATACTTCAAGTTTTGAACGTGGATCTTTTCCCAGGCAAGCAAAAAATGGTGCAATCCTTTCTCGTGAGGCTGGGAGTTCCCAGTCAGCCATGTGATCACAAGGGTCAATAACCAGTACACTTACAACCACTCTGTACCCATACAACCATTCTACTTCTCACTTTTATTATAGTAGTCAATAAATTTCATGAGATATCCAACACTTTATTATAAAATAGGCTTTGTGTTAGATGATTTTGCCTAACTGTAGGCTAAAGTTAAGTGCTCTAAGCACACTTAAGGTAGGTTGGGCTAAGCTGTGATGTTCAGTAGGTTGGGTGTATTAAATGCATATCTAAATTATGGTGGTTTATTGGAAGGTAACCCCATTGTAAATTGAGGAAGATCTGTAGTTACCTTGGACACAGATACCCAACTTCTCTATGCCTCAGTGCCTTTATCCAAAAATGGGAACAATAATGGTAGCCACTTGATAGCATTGTTGTGAGAATCAAATGAAAGGATATTAAAACACTTAGAATAATACCTGGTATAGAGTCAATGCTACTTAATAAGAATGAGAATTAGGTGGGAGAGTAGATATGGATCAGGTGCCTCAAAAATGCAGCTATTAGAGCTCCCCCCATTCTAGCTGCTCCCCCCAAGTATGGTCTCTGGTGCCCACCCTACACCAAGCTTCTGTGAGGTGAGCACCCCCTGGGCCTGAGCCCACCATCTCCTGCCCCTGGGGACTGTCTAGCCACAGTGTCTGTGAACACCACTTGGTGATGCTTGGGAAGGAAACCCGGAAGGAGGGGCCAGGAGGGAGTCGACTGGAGGATATGCTCTTGCTCGATCCCCCAGGGCTGCCTGGGGGTCTCTGCCCTTCCCCCAAACCCCACAAGGGCTCACACACCTAACTGTGCTAAGCAGCAAAGAGAGCAGCAGACATCCTCCTGCTGGGCACACCCCACCCACTGACCCACCTGTAGCTTCCAGATGTTCTTGCTCTCCTGCGCAATTTTGTTGACAGTCTCACCCATGAGGGCAATGAGCATGTTCAGCAGAAGGATATAGGTGAGAATCACGTAGGCCAGCAACAAGATGATGAAGACAGCCTTGAAGTCATAGTTCTCTGTGAACTCCAGGTCGCCCATACCAATGGTGAACTTGAAGAGCTCCAGACATGTGGAGTACAGGCTGTTGTAGGAGCTGTCAGGAGGCCGGCAACCTGGCCCTCGCCACCTGTGCAATGTGGACTCAGCCGGCACAGAGTTATTCTTCCCATCCTCAATCAGTGTCACCACCGCTACAGGGCATGGGGAGGGACAGGTGCAGCTGAATGGAATCCAAGACAGAACCACCAACAGACACACCCCATATCCCAGGATGGGTCTGCAGCAGGAATGCTGCTTGGCCATGGAACACTTTTTTATTAATTTAAACACAGAAAAACAACCTTTTGCTTCAGAACTATCAGCAAACTGTTGTAGTATAGCTGATCCTTGAACAACATGGATTGGAACTGCGTGAGTCTACTTATACACAGATTTTTTTCAATAAATATAGTATAATACTATAAATGTATTTTCTGCATGATTTTATTAATAACATTTTCTTTTCTCTATCCTACTTTATTATAAGAATACAGCATGTTACATATATATATATATCATATGAAATATGTGTTAATCAACTGTTTATGTTATTGGTAAGACTTTCAATCAGCAGTGGGCTATTATTAAAGTTTTGGGGAGTCAAAGGTTATCTGCAGATTTTTAACTATGCAGAGAGTTGGTGTTCCTAGTCCCCCTGTTGTTCAAGGGTCAACTGTATGCTATTTTGTTACAATAAGAGCTTTATCACTATCTTCTAGGGAAAAAAAAACTGTTAACATAAATATGCAAATCTATATATACAATGTGAATATAGTCACTTTTGTGCAGCACACAACCTGCCTAACTTTACATATCAGTTCTGAATCCACACCTAGCTTCTCAATCACACCCTGTCTGCCTGTGCCCCTTAGAGAGTAACCCAGAGCTAACTCATTCCAGAATGATAGGGACTAAGCAGCTCAGAGCAGAATAGCCTCTTGCTTCACACCACAAATTTCTTTGGGAAAAATAATCTGGAGTCTGAGAGCTTCTGTAGCAGTTGTGCCCCATGGTTCCTGCTAGCTGGTAGTCATGAACCCACTTGGCCAAATCCCTTCCCATGGGTACCGACAGACCAGGGCCTTCAGGCTAGATGCTGGAGTCCACACCCATCCCTATCAGTCAAAGCTCCCAGGCAAAACTGTCCATAACTCTGAGACAGAGATTCCAAAACAGGCTCTGGGGTGGGGACAGGGGATGGTGCGCATGTGAACCATGTAACTGCAGGACTCAGGTGAGGATCAAAGCAGAACCAGGTGCCCAGAAATGCTGCAGATGTGTCAAGAACTCAGGAACCAGCTTGGAGAGGCTCCCAAAGATGATTGCTCAGACAATCTCAGCATCAAGATAGATGGTAATAGTCAAAATTATGACCCATTGATCAGGAGGGAGACAAACCAAAAGAGACTCTTAATGTCATAAAACAAAATGAGGGGGTTGGAGGGGGAAGGGGGTTGGGAGAGGGTGGTGGGGTTACATTATATGTTTAAATAAAAATAAAAATAATTATGACCCATTTAACAAAATGGGAAGAAACAAACAGAAGAGAATCTGTGAGGCCACGTTGATGTAAATAATAAATGAATGTAGGAGAATGGAAAGCTCCTCCCTACAACAGAATGCCAGCTAATAAATGTAGAAGGAATGACAGAGTTAGAAAATCATCATCTGGCAACTATTAGGATTAAGTGATTCAAGTGAGAATCATCTGTGGACGCTAAAACCTCCAGTTTTAAGTTTGATGAGAAACAGGATATTTACCTAGTCTCAAAGCATCTCCTCATAAATTACTTATTGGCTCTTATTGATTCCAAAGGGAAAGATAATTACTTGACAGTAATCTAGCAGACCCATCAAAACCAAATAATTAAAGTTAACATGACTAGAAATGGGCTAAACGAACATTGTGGGACTCCTGATACAATGGACTGAGGAAGCCACACATTACTTCCTTGATATTCTGATTTTAAAAAGTACATACTTTAATCTAATTGTGAGGAAACATCAAACAAACCCAAACGGAGAGACACTGTAAAAACCAGCCTTTATTCATTAAAAATGCTAAGGTCACAAAAGACAAGGAAAGACTGAGGAACCACTCCAGATTAAAGAAACTAAAGAGACTTGACAACTACATGATCTGGGATTTTCATTTCTGTAAAGGACATTAGGACAATTGGTGAAATCTGAATAAGGCTGGTAGACTAGCTAATAGCACTGTATCAGTGTTTATTTCCTTATTTTGATCATTATACATTGTTCATGTAAGAAAAATATTCTTATTTTTAGGAAATGCAGACTTTATCCAGTGGCAAAGGGCTGATCATGTCTGCAGCTTACTGTTTTTTTTAGTATGGTGGTGGTGGAGGTGTGCACACACGTGTGCGTGCATGCGTGTGTGTGCGTGTGTGTGTGTGTGTGGGTGTGTGTAGCAGAATGTGGTCAAATTTGGGGACTCAGGGTAATAAGTTATTTGCATTATTCTTAACAAGTTTTCTGAAAATCTGAAATAATGTCAAAATCAAAATTTAAAAAGAGGCACCTGGGTGGCTTAGTTAAATGCCAATTCCTGATTTTAGCTCAAGTCATGATCTCAGGGTTGTGAGGTCAGGCTCTGCCCTGGGGATGGAGGCTGCTTAAGATTCTCTCTCCCCCACTCCCTCTGCTCCTCTCCTGCTTCCTCTCTCTCTCTCTCTGAATTAATTAATTTAATTAATTAATTAATTAATTAAAAACTAAAATTAAAAAAGACTAAGCCAAAATGCAGCTATACTATATGCAAGCAGCATACCTCTAAAATTGCTTATAATATCTTATGAATTACATTTCCATGTTCTCCTGCTCATTTCTGTGTGTTCTTTATTTTCCAACTCTCTCACCTACAGATACACACCCTCTCCCCACCCTGCCCCTGCAGAGTCCTCAGGAAGCTGAGGTGAGCAGGATCTCTGCCCACCACCAGCCCTGAGCAAGCCCATTACCTGTGGAAAACCCGAACAAGAAAACAAGGTAGACAAACATGAAGCGACACAGGTCTCTCAGGATCATCTGCAGGAGAGAGCACGCTTGTCAGAACCAAGTCCAGTCCCAGGAGAGGCCAAGGGAGGAGTCAGGACTATATCAACCTAGGAGTTACTCTTGAGTAGAGCTGGAGAACATGCAGGAGCGTTTTGTTTGGCAGCTTTCTGTTCTGGGGTCATGAGGAATTCATCCATAGTTCCCACCCTCAGCCTTTGTTCTGGTGGGAGAGAGGGGCCTGGTATGTAGAGGGGTCCAGTTTCAGGGGAGCCCCCAAGCCTGGGTCAGGGTCAGATAGCCTGATTCTTGAGGAATTCACTGGGAAAGTGGGTCCTGATCTAAACAAGCACCTCCCCGACATTACAGAGGATGGACAGAGTTTGTAGACCATGTCCCACATACCCACGGTATAGACAGGCTCTGTGGAGAACCTGCTTAGACACTGACACCCACCTTCTCAATCATAACAGCATAGATGCCCATCTGTTGGAAGCCACGGGTGTAGTAGAGCATGTTGGTCCAGCCCATGGCCAGGGAGAACACCATGGAGGCCACGTACTCCTTGTGGTGGCAGAAGTACAGCACCACGGTCCCCAGCATGAACAGTGACTGCACAAAACTGAAGGTGGAGGGATAGCAAGCTCTGTCTGTGAGCACCCAGGAGACCTGCCACCCCCTCAGAAGCACAGACCATAGGCTGTGGTAGGAGCTAGGGTTGGCTGTCCTGCCTCTTTTAGCCCATGATACTCAGTGTGAGCAAGAGCGACCCCAAGAGGGCAAACGTTGGTTAGGGGGTATAAAATCTTATTCTCTATAGAAAACACAAATATTATTACAGTACATTTGTGTATATACAAACTATATAGTATATTTGTGGTACTAGATAATGGAAGGGGCAATTAGGGAAAAAACATATAAAAAGGCAAAAATTAAAAAGGCTGAGAAACACTGCTTAAGCAGTAGGGAGGGGCAGGCCATGCACTCCTGAAAAATCACAGGTGGAGTCTGCTGGTCACACCCTCAAACTCAGAATCAGAGCCAGGCAAGATGTCCCTCAGCAACTTGGCCTGCTGGGGGCTACCCAAGTAGGATCCATTAATAAAGTAGAATAAATCCGATAATCCTATGTCAGAGTCTGTCCAGTGGTCCCTTCCTTACATAAGTATTCATCCCAGGTCTCCTTGTTCCTCATGGCCTCTTCCTGAAAGTTCCCCCAGCTACCTCTGCACTGTAGACCACACTGACAACTTCATTTGTATGAGAGAATCCGGCAAAAAATTACCATTGTGCTGATGTGAGCCTACTGTAAATTAATGTCAGTAGGCTGGCTCATCAATTGGAATTCTGCTGCAAAGGAAAACTATTCCTCTGTATTTGCAGAACTTTAGCCAAAATAAGAACTGATACCAGTTGAGAGAGGTAAAGAGTTGCCTTGGGTGGCAAATGGAGCCCTCACATATGAATTTGGGAAGCGGTGGACAAATGGAAACTGACTTAGCAGATGCAACAAAACCGTATTCCAATCTGTAGTGGGGGGAAAGCTGAGAACCAATTCATTTAATCAAGGAGTCTCAAAAGGCTTAGGGACCTCTGGAGGAGAGATGAAGAGACCTAAAATAAAGAAGAATGGAGGTTTCGTCTCTGAAGAAGATGAAACAGGGGATCTATGGATCTTCTTTCATCAAACAACAGTGAAAGCGTTGGTATTTTACCAAAAGCAGGAGACTATAGGATTTTTATATATAATACAGATTACAGAAATCCCTCTTTTCTACTCAGTTCTCAGAAATATGGCATCCAGACTTCTTCCCTTCAGGTAGAGGACTGAAAAGATGCAACTGACTAACTTTGGATATTCTCCAATAAATAGCTTACATAGACTAGTTTATAGTGAAGCTCAAAACTGATAAGCCCTATTCATGCATTAAGAGCTTCTAGGGGCACCTTGGTGGCTCAGTCAGTTAAGCATCTGGCTTCAGCTCAGGCCATGATCCTGGTATCCTGGGATCAAGCCCAGGCTCCCTGCTCAGCTAGCTTGCTTCTCCCTCTCCCTTTGCTGCTTCCCTTGCTTGTGCTTTCTCTTGCTCTCTTTCCCATTCTCTTTCAAATAAATAATTTTTTTTAATTTTAGAAAGAGCCTCCAACCAGTTTTTCATTTTCAGTCCTCCACTCTTATTCATGAGCAGATATAAAAAAATTTCCAATTATCCTCTAACATGAAAGATAGAGCAAAACAAGAAAATGGGAAACAACAACTTGGAGAAAATAAAAACTATACAAAAAGAAGAATAATTTACCAAAAACTCTTTTAACAGTCTCAGAGAGACAAAAGAAGATTGCATCAATGAAACAAGAATAGAATGTTATAAAGAAGGAACAAAGAATTTTGAAGAGTATTTAGAAATTTAAAACATGATATAAAAAATAATAAACTCAATAGGAGGGTTGGAAATTAAAGTTGATTTGAACCTCCCAGAAAGAAGAGCCAAAGATAAAGAAATAAAACACAAGTAAGAAAATATAAGAACTGGTTCAGACTAGGTCAGGATGTTCAATATACATACCACGGGGTTCCAGAAGAGAAATCAAGAAATAAAAGATATAAATTTCCAGATTGAAAGAGCCCCCTAAGTGCCCAGGACACTGGATAAAAACACATCCACATCAAGACACATCATTAAGTTTCAGAACACTAGGAATAAATAGAAGATACTACAGATTTACAAAGAGAAAAAACAAACCAGGTCTTCAAGGAAGATCCAAAGTCAGAATGGTTTTGAACTTGCCATCTATAATACTGGAAGCAAGGAAACAATGGAGAAATATCTTCAAAATTCTTAGAAGAATTGTATACCCAACCAAGCTATCAATCAAACATGAAGGTATAGTAGAATATTTTCAGACATGCCAGATTTGAAATAAATTTTATTCCCCCTTGCCCTACTATGTGTCTTCTCTCTTTGGCTAAAGGATGCCTTCTCCCCAAAAAGGGAGTGAATCAGTAAAGAGGAAGACATAAGGTAAGAAAATAAAGGATCCAAATCAAGAAAGAAGTGAAAGGGATCTCCAAGGTGCTAGTGAAGGCATAACACATTGGATGTGTATGTGGCAGCAATGAAACTCAAGAACCAGGTATGGTAAAAGCTGTCATCACTGTATTCTCCACCATGAGGTCATCCTTTTCACCAGATGATAATACTGAAGGATGTGCTCAAATAAAACAAGGAGGCAAACCAAGAAAGAGACAGGAAGTCTAACCCAGGAAGAAAGCAGTGAGCATCCCAAGGCTGGCAGCAAAGAGTCCCAAGAGGACAGCTAAGCAGCAGGCCCAGAGAGTAAAGAGCTCAGTTAGAAAGAGAAGACAGCACTCCAGGAGGAAATCCCTCCAGAAAAGAAAAAGGAGCAGGGGATTCCTTTAATCATATAATTTAGGTGACTGAGTTTAAGAAAAATTGTACTGAGGGGTTTCAAGATATGTGGGGCGAATTAACAGTGGATACAAAGAAAACTAAACAAATAAAAACAAGACAATTACTAACTTTAGGAGAAAGAGGGAAAAAAGACATAGAGTATATTTTGAAGCTCAACTTCAAATGAATACCACTTATAGAATATAAGTGGTGAATACCACTTATAGAGACATAAGAATGTAAATTACTCAATATCCAGTAAAACAAAAATTACTATGAACCATATTAGAATGCTAGAGGAGTGGAAGCAGAAAGGAAAGAAATACAAAGATGCTAAATCCTCATCTACTGGGTGAGTAAACATCAGAAGAAAGTTTCGAGAATTAAAAGTGATTGTCCCTGGGAAGGAGGAATGCAAGGAATGGGAAGGGTTAAGATGAGGAACTCATATACTGGTTATAAGCTTTTTAGTACTCATCAGTGTTTCCATATGTGCATGGGTAGTTTAAAATAAAATAAATTTCTAACCTGCCTACAATGGGTCTTCCCAGAAATAGAATCAAGTTTATTGGCACAATGCTATGTAGGAAAATATTGCTTCTTTTAGTAAAGCAAACCAGCATTGCACTAACCCTACAGACCTTGCTCTTTGAAGTTAAATTGTAAGTATCTCAGAGAAAGACAAATACCATATGATTTCACTCATATGTAAAATTTAAGAAACAAAACAGGTGAACATATGGCCCCTAAATAAAATAAGATGAAAATTGAGAGGGAGGCAAACTATAAGAGATGCTGAACTCTAGGAAACAAACTGAGGGTGGCTGGAGGGGAGGTGAGTGGGGCAAAGGGGTAATTAATTGGCTGTTGGGCATTAAGGAAGTCAATTGATGTAATGAGCACTAGGTGTTATATGCAACTGATGAACCACTAAATTCATCCCCTGAAAGTAATAAAAAACAAAACAAAATAAAACAAAAGTGTAAGCATCTCAAGATTATAGTAAAAGCATGGGGTTTGTGAGTCCTAGGGACAAGCTAGCTACAACTGGATGAGAATCAGCTCCTTGCATTTGCCAGGAATAGAGAGAGAGGCCTCAAGAATGAGGGAAACCTGGAGATCAGAGTAAAGTCCAAGGAAGAGATCCCAGGAGAAGAACCCATTGCCATCTGAAGGCCCCCTTTGTATCCTGGGTCCTGCAAGGAAACTTCCTAAGGTTCCAGGTTATTTTGTGAAGGAAGGAGGTTCTTGGTGACATCCACATTGTTCTTGTAACTATGTTTTTGCTTATCTGTCTCTCCCTAAAGCAGTGTGCCTCCCCAGGTAGGGGGCATTTGGCAATATCTAGATACATTTTTGGCTGTCAAGACTGGGGGACAGGGAGAATGCCACTGGCATCTGGAAGGTAGAAGCCAGGGATGTAGCTAAACATTTTACAAGGCATAGGACAGTCCCCCATAGCAAAGAATCACCCAGTCCAAAATGTCCACAGTGCCAAGGCTGAAAAGCCCTGCCCTAAAAACTGGAAATTCCTTGAAGATAGGAATCATATCTGTTTCACCTCAGTATCCCAGTGCCAATTCACTGAATGCCAAATGATTGGACAAATGTATGAAAAAAATGAACAAGAGTATTCAGACTGTAACTCAGACTGTAAGCCCCATGAGCCCACCTCCGTCATTGCCTAGCACCTGGTGCATCTCTGACATAGAGTAGAGCCTCAGCATCCACTCATTCGACACACATTTCCTGAGGGCCTTCCACCATTCATTCAACATGCTTGTGAGGTCCTACTGTGTTCCAAGCCCAGCACGTGTGAAAGGGTGGGTGAGAACTGATGGCTATAATCTTAGGACTGGGCCAACAGATGCTGTCTGTTATGGAGGCATAAGAATCAAAGTGTCACTTACAAAAGCATTTCACTGTAGCTGTCCACAAACAAGGTCTTCAGTGATGGCCGCCTCTGCAGGAAATATTGAATCTGCAGGCAAACAGAGAAATTAAGCTCCCAGGAAAGGCTAGATGGTAAGCACTTGCAATGTTTCCTAAATGGCCTAAAATGGAACACAGGAGGGCATCAAAGCAGATTCCAAAGAGGGTAGAACAGTGAGGCTAACAGGTAACTCAGTCAGGAGAGATTTTTTAAAATAGAGAGTGGAATTTTAACTATACCTAGAAGTAAAGGCAGGAAGGAAAATCATCAAAATATTATTAATTGTTGTATTTGAATGATGAGATGGAGATTTTTTTTCTTCTTCCTACTATGTGCATTTTCCCCTAGTTTTCTTCAATAACTATGCATTATAGTAAAAATTCTTTAATCAGCCTCCACTGAACTAAGTCACCAAATTAGCCAGTGCTCTCCACTTCCTGAAAATATTCTGACCAATGCTTACAGTGAGTGCTGGTGGCTAAGAGATCCTCTCTCAGATACCCACACTCTCCACTCCCTCCCACTGGTTAATCCTGGTTGCCGAGAGTGCTTTTTGCCCACTACACTTGCTACTGTGGCTTTGTATTTTATTATAATTTAAAATATGAGTACAAAATAAAAACAGTCACTTCTGTAAAGACAGAGTCCAACAATTTGGAAAGACTCCTTAATGGTGAGTCACTAAGAAAAACTGGGTGTAGCTTAGATCAAAAAGATTAAGGGGAAAAATCATAACAATCTCCAAATATTTGTAACAGTGTAACATGTAACATTGGTCCAAACTTCAAAGGAAAGACTGTTCATATGTTAGAAGAAGTACCAAGTAATGTCCAAGTATTTTCAGGTAAAATAAAATGATGCCAGTTAGGGTAGATTTCTTTCATTATTTTGAACTTTAACAGAGTGTTTGGATTAAATGAACAACAGTCATGATCCTGTCACTTAAGAGGCTTCCACTCTATTTCTGGAATTAAATATTACAGCTAATCCTTGAACAGCATGGTTTTGAACTGCGAGGGACCACTCATGCAGGGGTTTGGGTGGTTCTTTTTATAAACACAAGATAGTACTGTAAATGTATTTTCTCTTCCTTATGATGTTCTTAATAACATTTTCTTTTCTTGAGCTTACTTTATTGTAAGAATATAGTATACAATAAATATATCATTCAGAATACATGTTAATTGACTGTTTATGTTATTCCAGTCTTCCAGTCAATAGTGAGCTATTAGTAGGGGGAAGTCAAAAGTCAAAATGAGCACTGGGTGTTATATGCTGATAAACCACTAAATTCATCCCCTGAAACTAATAAAAAACAAAACAAAATAAAACAAAAGTGTAAGCATGCAGACTTTTGATTGTGGGTGCAGTTGGTGCACCATATCCCTGCAGTATTCAAGGGTCAACTGTACATTCAGTGAGGAGTCCTGACTGTCCTTGAATGTGACTATCCTGGGTCCGCAGGAACCCACTGGGCAGACCCTCAACCCCCAGTTGTGAATGTCTGGAGGGCTCTCTTCTTCACCTGTGTATCTCTCCCATGAATTAAAGAGTGAGTGAGCACTGAGTGAGTCTCTTGGCTTTTTGTTTTGGTGATAATGGAGACTCATGGTGCGGGAAGGAATGCTTACCCCTCGGAAAAAGAAGTAGACTCCCCCTGATACAGAAAGAATCTCTCCAGTGACTCGGAAATAGTCCCCAATGGTGTGTTTCAGCTTATAGGGAGGCTGCAAGGTGCAGAGAAGTTAGTGACTCCATTCACTTATTCACTCACTCAACAAACATTTTCCAAGCCCTGTGATTAAGAGCCACCCCCTGCCCAAGAGGCTCAGCCTCTACCAAAAGAAAGGCATAGGGGTATCCAGGTGGCTCAGTTGGTTAAACATCTGCCTTTGGCTCAGGTCATGATTCCCAGGGTCCTGGGATTGAGCCCCATGTCAGGTTCCCTGCTCAGTGGAGAGCCTGCTTCTCCCTCTCCTCCCTGTTGTGTTCTCTCTTGCTATCTCTGTCTCTGTCTCTCTCTCTCTAATAAATAAAATCTTTAAAAGAGAGGAAGAGAGAGAGGCATAATTAAAGACAATGCATTATTGGGGACACTTGCAAGGAGGCCTCTCTGTGGGACCTGATTCCCAAGATGGCAGACTCTAGGTGCCAAGCAGAGTATCCTTACAGTGCTGTGCTGTCCCAGCCCAGAATTCTGCTGGGAGAAGGGTAATGGCATAGGTGGAGACATTCCTATAGACTCAATGCCATATGCTTCCTGCTGCTCCCATGGCCATGGTGAACGTGCCAAGGTTTCCCATGGATGGTGGAAGGTGGGACATTCCACACACATGTCATCCTTGTGTCTCGGACCCTTTCCTGGGGTGGGTTTCCTTTCTGCCTGCCATCGATGGTTTGTAAAATACTGCTTTTGTCTCACTAGCATGTTTCTCTTTTGTCATAAAATGAAATTATTAAATGGCTTACTAAGTGGATAGAAGCCAGGTTTTACCTAACTCAGAAGTGGAATTTTATTTTTTTCATTTTTTTAAAGATTTTATTTATTCATTTGGGAAAAAGAGAGAGAGCACAAGCAGGAGGAGAGGCAGAGGGAGAGGGAGAAGCAGGCTCCCCGCTGAGCTGGGAGCCCAATGTGGGGCACAATCCTAGGACCAGAGATCATGACCTGAGCTGAAGGCAGACACTTAGCCATCTGAGCCACCCAGGTGCCCCAGAAGTGGAATTTTATATTAAATTTATAAGCAAGGTGCCCTGGAAGTAAAGGCAACAAATTAAGTCCTTGGGTAGCAAATGGAAAGGATCCAGTTCAGTAACTCAAAGGAGTCAAAAGCTCCTGGCAGAGGAAGAAGTCTGGTCTTATGCTGATTTGAAGGATGGCCCAGGGCCTGGCACAGAAGATGTGCTCAAGGGGCACCTGGGTGGCTCAGTCATTTAAGTGTCTGCTTTCAGCTCAGGTCATGATCCCAGGACCGTTTCACCTCTTCAGCATGCTGGGAAGGAGTCCAGGATCTTATAAGAATGCCCATCCCTCTCCCCACTTCCCTGTCATGAGGCTGAGCCTCAGTCCGCACCAAGCCATCCACGGGCCTGTAGTAGGCTGCTGTGGTGAAGATGATCATATACAAGCAGTAGACAAAGAAGTTGAAGTAGAAGATGCGCTTGACAAATCTGTCCCATTTGTCCTGCAGGAGTCGGTTCAGTGGTTCCACCAAAAGCATGTCGTGGCGATTCTAAAGGGAGAAGAGAGAGGTAAGGCTCATTCCCCAGCCAGAAACCACAGAATCTCATCCAAGAGATCTCCTTTAAAGTTCCAGTATCCCTAAGATGGATGAGCCAAAATCAGATCATCCTAACCTTTGCTGGCCATCAAGACCAACCCCCAGCCCAAGCTTGAGCTCCCTCAACAAGGTCCCTGTTCAATGTCTTCTTCAATACCTTTGGAGATAGGAATCTCCTGGCCTCACACAACCTGGGGAGAAATGTTGTCAGGAAGATCTATCCTCTAGAGTTAAGTTGGGCTTCTCTGCTTTCCACCAGTTGTCCCAGTTTTGTACCTAGGGACTCCAATACTGAATTTCTGCCCAAGAGAGCCTTTGGAGACATGAAAATGTCAGCCATGCCCCCACAGCCCTCTCCTCTCTAGATCCAATACCCCAGCATTTTTAGAGACATTTCCTACATGGGCCAGCCCTCTGGGATTCTGAGTCCAGTCCCTGAATCAGCATGGCAGCCCAGAGGCTAATAGGGCAGAGCAAAGCAGGCTAGGCCGCTCTCTCCCTTGAACTTTGCCCCTGTAAACACAGCCTCTGTCCTGTGAGATACTGGGACAGGCCCTCCTCACTGACAGCACAGACTCACCCTCAGGTCTGCCTCAGAGACTGGTATCACCTTAGAAAGAATGGACAGGAGAGGTGGCCTTTCAAAGCAGTGGTGGTAGGACAGACTTTTCATTAAGTGGTCCTGGGATGCTCATTTAGAAATAAAATAAGTAAGATGCCTACCTCATACATACACAAAAATAAATTCTAGGTAAATTAAGGAGCCAAACATAAAGTACCTACAAAGGAGTGAAACAAAAGTACTGAAGGATATGTGTATAATCTTGAAATGGAAAAGACCTTGCAAAGCAAGACATAGGTCACAGAAGCTATAAAGGAAAAAGACTAATTAATCTGACTCTCAAAATGAAAAACTTACAAGCAAATGATGCCTTATATGAAGTTAGAAGACAAGAGACAGACCAGAAGAAAATAAAATATTTGCTACATATGCAAATATGAAGGATAAATTCATTCTATAACAAGAGTACCTACAAACCAAAAAGAATGGGACCAACAGTCCAACAGAAGAGATGGCAAAGGACAACGAATAGGAAATCTAACCAAAGAAGTATCAATGGTCAGATTACTATATAAAATATTATCCACCTCATATTATCAAGAAAACGAGAATTAAGACATCAATAAGATAGCATTTTTTGCCCCCAGAACTTAAATTAGTTTTTTGAGAAAAGATTGATAATACCCAGCTTGACAAGGACATTGGTAGATGTCTACCCACTAGTGGGTAGATGCCTACCAGTGGAGGGCAAATGAATTGATGCAGTCTTTTTGGAGGACAATTTGGCAGTAGCTATTAAAATGTTAAGACATACATACTTTTTTGATTTAGCAATTCTAATTCCAGGCATCCTAGAAAAATTCCCAAACCCTTACCAAGTGGCTTGCAGTACTGTAGTAGCAAAAAAATAGAAATAACATAAATGTCCTCCAGTGGGCATTTACTCCCCATCCCTACTATGGAATACTATGCAGCTGGAGTTTTTTTGAATGAAGCAGGCCCATATGTACTGATATAAACTGATCTACAAGACACACCATTAAATGAAAAAACTGTTCTGCATTTCATATGGTATGATCCCATTTATGTAAATAAAATTAAACCACACGTTTTTATATGGTATAAAAAGAGGATTCTTGGGGCACCTGGGTGGCTCAGTGGTTTGAGCCTCTGCCTTCGGCTTGGGTCATGGTCTCGGGGTCCTGGATCAAGCCCCGAGTTGAGCTCTCTGCTCAGTGGGGAGCCTGCTTCCCCCTTTCTCTCTGCCTGCCTCTCTCAAGCGTGCTTGTTGATCTCTGTCTGTCAAATAAATAACATCTTAAAAAAAAAAAGGATTCTTTTTGTTTATCTGAAATATTTGTGGTTTTTTATGGGAAAATTAGCCTACATTATTTGTATGATGAAGGAAAACATTCAGTGGGAATAAATGGGGAGATGAGGCATCAGGGCCTAGGCCCCAGGCAGCAAGTTTTCCAGACAAATCTGGATGGGGGCTAGGGCAGGGGCTGGGGCACAGTGAGGCCAGAAGCCCGCCCTGCCCAGGCCCCACCCAGGCCCACTCACAGGGGTCTCGCTGCTGCTGTAGGCAATCACCTCCAGCACAGAGTTCTTCTCACAAGTGTCAATGCAAGACAGGTCGTAGAGCGAGGAGTGCACGGGCCCATATGCCCATTCCGTGAACTTCCTGGACAGATGCCTGCACTCGGGCTCCTGGATCTCCCTCTGGAGAATATAGGCCAAGACCTGCCACAGGGATATAAGAGCTTGTGAGAGAACAGCCTGGAGTCCCCCATCAGGCACATCCCCATCACGCCCCCAGCTTTACCTCAATGATAAGTCTGCTCCCTAGCCCAGTTGGAGACCCAACCCAGCCCAGGGAGAGCCCTCACTTCTATTCAAGCAGCCTCCTGACCAACTTGCCCACTTACTCAGACTCCAGCTGCAGCCACATCAGATCCATGGTGGCCTGATCACACTTGGCACATCACACCTGGTCATATCCATTTCACCCTTGGCTCAGCCCACCCCATGCCCAGGTGCCAGCACCTCACTCCTACTCTGTGTCTGGTTGGTGCTGCTCAGAGGTGGAAATCAGAAAAGGACAGGTGTGGTGCCTGGCTTCTGCTAAGCATCTCACACTTCCTCTGGTTTCCTCTAATAGCCCCTAGTGCCACAGCAGCAGGGCTCTGCAGGGTGGTGATCCCAGGTATGCAGTAATGTAGGCACTTCCCTCCCATAGCACCCTTGAAAGTCATACCCCATCTCAGCCACGAAGCCTGCCCCTACCCCAATTTTCCCACTCCTGGCAGCCAGAGCCAGTGGTGTCAGCCCTTTCTTGTTGGTGAGCTCCTCCAGCTTCAGCGTCGGGTGGAGCTTGGCCCCCAGGATCAGAATCTCATTGTACATGCTTGTCACAAACTTGGTATTGTCTGCTGTGTTGTCGGCCACCTCTACCAGCGCATGCAGCACTGTGTTGCCCACGGAGTCCCTGGCGCTGATGTCTGCTGGCTGCCAAGAGTTCTGCAGCAGGAACTTCACAATGCCCAGCTGGTTGGTGCATGCAGCCAAAGAGAGGGGCAGCTCACCTGTGGCCAACACAGGCATATGATGGGCCTCAGGAATAGACTAGCTTGGTCCCTGGACCACCCAGCCTCCAAAGCCCTCTGTCTCCACCCCAAACCTCCCCTTAGCAATTGTCAAAAAGCCACATGTCCCTACCAAAGTAGAAGCCAGGCCGCCCTTTGGTTTTCTTAAAGAAGTCCCCGTTGGCTGCAGCCTGGACATCTGCCCCATTCTCCACCAGGAGGGTCACTAGTGCCATGTTCCGCCTCTCGATGGCAATGTGCAGGGCCGTCTGGCCTGTGGAGATGGGTGCTGTTGGGTTTGTACTCACAGTTCTGTGCTTGAGCAGGTACAAGGGGAAGACTTGGGCAGAAAATGCCAAATGACTCCCCTGCAAAACAGGAGAGCTGGACAGAATGCCCAAAGGGGACCCAGGGAGTCCCCTTGGCAGAAGCAGAGACCCACAGGGGAATACCAGACTGGGAACTGGAGTAGTCAAAACTGCCCAACATCAAGGAACAGTAGCAGAGACAGTAGTCATGGCTTCCAGAAGCAAAGAACACCAAGTCCACAGAGGGGAGGAGGAGACTGTCAGCACCAGGAGAAATCAAGTCCAGCAGGCAGGGGAGGCAAGGACCCCCTGGGCTCAGGAGGTGCCACCTCAGTGGCTGGTGTAGGGAGCAAAGAGCCAAGAGGCTTGCCCAGGCACAACAATGCCTGCTGGCTCCAGGTGTGCTGGTGGACAGAGCCATGCCAGACCCCGTCCCCCTCCTCACCCTTGTAGTAGCTGTCTGTGTAGCTGGCATTGACAAACTCCTTCAAGCTATGCGTCTGCCGGGCAATCTCCAAGAGCAGGGGGATGGTGTCATTCTGCCCCTCGTGCAGGTTGAGCATGGCTTTCAGCAGACAGGTCTTCCCGGTCTCTGGGTCTGCATGACAAACGGAGGATCAGAGCGGGGCACAGTGGACAGGGCCCCTCCCAGGAAGCCATCTCCCCAGGCCCACCTTTGAACTCGCTGTCCATTAGGTGCTTCTTGCTCCTCTGCAGGAAGAGCAGCAGGCTCTGCAGCTCCTCACAGTTATTCTGAGCGACAGCTTCAAAGATCTTCCTGCGATCATAGAGCTTGAGGCTCTTCTCAGGTCCGGCAGTGACAGAATCCTGGGAGGGCTGCCTGGGGGCCAGAAAACCCCTTCATCGAACTATTCTGACCAGGGAGCATGACAGAAGGCCAAGGCAAACCAAAAGGGAAAAAATACGTAATACAAAACCCATGCCTTAGTCTAGGTGACTGTCCAGGAAACTGATATAACAAAGAACTGTGGGGGTACATGTGCCCTCATTCCATCCCCAGCCCACCCATAGGCACCCTCTGTAAAGTCTTTCCTGCCACCACTTCCTCTAATACTCAAGCCACTCACTTCTCCACTTGCTCAGGAGCTGGGACTCTAGGGGCAGTGTCCTGGAGGGGGCTGGAGACGGGGGTTTGAAGGGTTTGGATGGCTATGGCCAAGTGAAAATTGTCCCTATACTGGCCTGGGGGTTAGCTAGTCTATGAGCCCTCCGTGACCTGCCTTGGTGGAGGCAAGGGAGCTGGTGGGCTCCTCACTAGAAAGGTTCTGCCCTCTCTGTCTGAAAGCCTCCCAGCTTTGAGCTTTTCAACTTAAAATCTAAATGTTTGGGGCTGGTGAGCATTGAGGACTGGACACCTGGAAATCAACTGGCAGCTAAGATCAGCATATACACCAGCATCCATTACCATGTGTCCCAAAGCTGCTATGAGGGCAGATGTTGGACCACATGACTTCTGAAGGGTCCCCAGCTCCCTGGCTCTGTGACCCACAACCCAGAAGCAAGAGCACTACGTGGTATCTCTGTAGCTGGGGCCTTAGCCAGAGGAGCCAGCTCAGCTCCTGGTGAAGAAGGGGGTCCAGGCTCCAGATACAGCTTACCTGGCACATGCGGGGCCATCCTCGTGCTTCTGCATGATGACAACAGGGCTGACTGTGATAGCTGGGCAAGAGGCTAGCTGGCCTTCTTCATAAGAGCAATCCATAGGAGAAGCCTCCTCTGAGTCACACTTCCCAAAAAGCCGGCTGCGGCTCTTAGCCATGGGGAAGAAATGGGGCTTGGCTGGAGCTGACCTGGAATTAGGGTCTCCATCCAGGGGGTCTGGGCAGGAGTCCTCTTGGGATGGGTCTTCAGCCTCCGCTGAATCTGAGCTCCCCCATTTCTTCATCTTTGCCAGATCCTTCGTGGCCTAAGAGGCAGCCTGCGGGCAGCCACCAAGATGAGGTTTGTTCCCGGCTTGAGGACTGCGTGATTCTAGCCCCCATCTGCCCTCCTTGCAAAAGCCCCTGTGAAGCAGCACACCCCAGAGTTCCAATAGCTGTTGGCACTAGCCCCCTAGAACTGAAGCTTCCAGAGGTGCTGTACCTCCTACCCCGGGCGTGAACTGGCCTAGCAGCCCCATGGGAATGGGGCTCAGGAGTGAATGGGTCCCCCAGCTCAGAGCCATCAGGCTCTGAAGGCCTTGAATGTATTGCTCTCCTCTCTGGACCTCAGGTGCCTCTTCTGCAAAGCAGGATGTTAACCACTGCTCTGCCTCCCTCCAAGATCAGAGTAAGGGAACGGATGGGAGTAGCTATCATTGACTGTGCATTCAGGGGAGAACAAGGTGCTGAGGATGGCTCAACCCTGAAAAGCGGGGCAGGCTGTATCTTCACGAACAAGGCGAGTGGCATGTCCCTGTCATCAGCCATACACTCACGGGCCTTTGTTCTTTGACCCCGTTGGCTACAACTGTTGAGTTTGTAGGAGATTTTTTGCACTTTTGGTCATTTCTGTGAAATTAGCATATTTCAAGCATCCCTGAACTTGGAAATTTTAAATGATTCAGGGCTGGTTCAGGCCTTCTGGCACACATGGCTGTGAACTTGTTTTGATACTGCTTTCCATTCACTCTCTAACCTCCTCTCCCACTCTTCACTCCATCCAGCAGGGCATCCCCTTTTTCTAATACCCAGGGCTCTCCCACGTCTCAGGGCCTCCACCTGGGGTGCTTTTTCCCTTCTCTTCCTCTTGCCCAAATCCTACCACCTTTCAGATGCCACCTCCCCTTGGCATCCAGCACGGATGCTGCCTCCGCCACACTCCCAAGCTCTGTGCTGGCCATGCACCCCTCCCCTCTCCAGAGTGGCCCAGTTGGTTGTCTATCATCCTTCAGGACCTTCTTAGCAACGTCCATTATGCAGTCTAGCAATTTCTATCTGGTACTGCCTTATCTCCCCCATAACCTGTGACCTCCTCTTGAGCAGGGAGCTTGCCTGATTCCCCCTGCCCCTGCCCCACCTTATGAAAAAATGCTGGGCTGGTCTCTGTGGAGGACATGAAAGAGATCAGATACAGCCCTTTTTGTTCCCGTTTGCATAGAAAGTGAGATTCATGTTCCAGCAGTGGCTGGATTCCAGAAAATAGCCACTGAAGGAAAGGGAGGTGTCCCCTAGGCCTGCATTTTCAAGTGCAAGTTCAGACAGTGAACACTCAGAGCACATGGCTGGGCCTTGGCAATAAGTCAGCTACCATCTGGTGCCCAGATCCTTGGGGGAAGAAAATGAGGCTGTCTCACTTCTCTGCATCCTGTGAGTAAGACAGACCCATTTTCCCTCCTGCCTGTTGTTCCTCCTTCAGGAGGGACCAAATCTTTCTCTGGGTCATCCATTAAATGGAAACCCTGCAGCAGGAAGTGTCCCGGCCACAGAGAATCCCACTCCTGACCACTCACCCATTTGTTCATTCCATCACTCAACACCTATGTACGGAATCCCACCAGGAACCCAGGCCCCTGCTGGGGGCACAGAGAGTGCTCAGGCCCCATGTGAGGCAGAACATAGGTGCTGGCTGGGGCAGGGCTATCGCAGGAGGGGCCAGGGTACTGAAGGAGGCTTCATGGAGGAAGTGACAGAGGATCTGGGCCCAGAAGAAGAGCAAGGTTGGTCTGGAACTGGGGGAGATGATGGGGATCCCAGACTAACTGATAAAGAGGAAGCCAGTGGGACTGGAAAACAGGTGGCAGGGTCAGAACCAGATGGATCTGGTTCCCTGAATGTCAAGGAACAGGATGTGGACATTATTGTGTGGGTGATAGGAAGCCATGAGAAGCTTCAGAAGCATAAGGACTGGCATTCATCTATACTTTCAAAAGGTAACTTCCTGTCCAGGACTGTTCATCCTGTGGGGAGCCTGTCACCTTTAAAAGGCACAGGAGGCTAGGAAGAATGAAAATAATTGACATGCTTGAGCATGCGCTGTGCAAAGGTGGGTGCTGTTTGAACACCTCACATGCACTCACTTCATTTTCACTTGTCTGAGACGTGAGCACATGACAGATGAGGAGATGCACACACAGCGGTTCCCTGAGGCCACACAGGCAGAGGAGGAAGCTGGATCTGATATGCGGCAGCCCGGTTCCTGAGTGTCTCCAGCACTCCACCACCTCTCTGAAGGCTCGGGGCTCTTAGGCATCAGACTCAGCCCTGGATCTCACCCCAGAGTGGGGGGCTGATCAGACGAGGGTTCCCCAGCCCTGGGGCCAATCAGGCAGGGACAACACCCTTCCCATCAGAAGCCCCAACCTGTAGCATCTTCCTGCTCAAACAAGCATCCCAGGAAACTCAAAGCCCAAAATGAAGTATGAGTAAGATCCAGGCCATATGCCAGGCATGGCTCTCCCAAGGCTATCCCTTTGGATAGGCCTGGCCACAAAAACAAGAATAAACCTACTTCCTGACTCACAGCTCTTAACAGCCCAACAAGAGCACCCGTTAGCAGGAGCTTCCACAAAATCGTTCTGCGATGTTCCTTTTTGCCTCTTCCTCTGACTGGTCCAAATCTAACCAAACCCAAATAACATGAAGCGGCCTACATGGTAACAACATTCAGTAGGTCAAAAAACCCCAAGTCTGCACCACATGCCCTGCACCTGATTCCCTACCGGAAGCCAAGCTTCTTCAAGAGCAAAGGGAAGGACAGGGAGGGAGAAGCCATTTGTTTTGGGTTGTGGGGTAGACAGAGACAGGAAAGCCTGCCACTGCCAGGCCTGGGTGTGTCTAGTACATGAGTCCCATGGCAATGCACCTGTCACAGTTGAATGTTCTGCAATGATGGGGTATTTCCAACCATGACGTGGGGTGTTTGATGGAGACAGTTGTTCTGATTTCTGCAAGATTCACAAACACCAGTCTGGACTAAAGGATAAGTCCTGAAAAAATGGCCCTGCTCAGCAAAAACTTAGCTTGGCCTCTGGGTCTTCCTCAACTCCAGAGCCAGGGAGGACATTGGCCACCACCTAGGAGAAGCCTCCCTTTTCTCCCCAATCCAGACGAGACATACTGAGGTGTGGCTCTTCTACTCCTTCTCTGCTCAAAGTATCTGTCTAATTCTGGCCTCCCCGCAGGCTCTTGGGAGCTGGCCCAGGACCCAGCCCATATCTTTCTTGCCCTCTTGGCCTACCTGAGCATTTCCCAAAGAGGAATGGATACCTGAGGGGCTACCCAACCTATGGATGAAGAGCCGGAGGAACTCTACCCAAAACAGAGAATGACTGGAGCCTGGACAAGAACCCAGGGCTCCTGCCTCCCAGCCCAGCACCCCTTTAGTAAAGAGGAGGCAATGTGCTGAAACCTCTACCCACAAACCACTGGCCTCTGCATGACCCATGGCCTCTTCGCTCCAGGATGATGGTCCAGGATGACTCAGATACAAATAATACACATTGACCATGGAAACCTCCCCTATCACTTGCCAAGTGTTTATGATTAGCCACACCAAATGCTCTATATGCATCCTCACACATCACTTGCACCCCCATGACCTTTGAGGCAGTCGCTGTGGTTATCCCATGTTCAGATGGGGTAACTGAAGTGCTAAGAGGCTAGTTGAACTTCTTATAGTCACACAGCTGGACAGAGGCAAGGCCCAGCTTCTGACAGCTCACTATGCCATTCTAAAAGCTAACATCAACATTGGCCATCAAACAACAAAAAGGACTCACCAGCTAGACGAAGGCACAGCCCAGACACGGCAGGTACCAGGGAGCTCCGAGGCTATCGTTAATTGAAGGGAGAGCTGGAATGGTGTGGGGAGGAAAGCTGCCTCCCCTGACTCTGTGAGGGTCCTTGGCCCCTCCCCAAGTCGCGGTTGCTCCGTGCTGGTCAGGATGAGCTGTGGGTACGCTCTGGCACTCAAGGAAAACATTTCCAGCAATGGCAGCAGCTGCTGTTGCCGTGGCTGATTCCCAGAGGATCCCAGAGCTTTTCCCATCATTTTTGCCCTTTTTCAGAAACCACTTAGCTGCTGCCCCGCCTCCCACCACGCCAGGGGCTGCAGTGCACTTAGCCAGAACCAGCCAGAGCTGTGCCCTCAGCTCACAAGGAAGAGAAGGGCACGGCTCAGGCTTCCCAAGCCCACCACCCTTACAGACAGCATGGTCTGGGGGAAAAAAAAATCCACGAATTCACTTTTACAACCAGAAATGTCACCCAGCACCATGTAGAAGGAATGGAAATGGTCATGTCACCCATCATACAGTCCCAGCTTGGTATCTATGGGCCTGGTTTTGAATGCCATCTTTGCCACCAGGTCTGTGTGACCTTGGATGATTCCTTGCCTCTCTTGGGCCTCTCATTCCCTGTGGAACTGTGGTGTAGGGATTGAGGTGGGAGGCTTCTGGGTCTGCCAGGTCCCAGCTTCACTCAGCTGGGATTCCCCGTGGAACTACAGAACACGGAAAATTATTTTCTTTGTCTATTTCCTTGTTTCTCTTAGTATGATCCTAAATGCGCAGGAGAAAAGTTAATACAGTAAGGCTTAATTCCCTCCCAGAATATGGCTGAGAAAAGCTGCCAGGTCCTTCTGAGTATGCATACAGTCTGCAGCCCAAAGTGTCCTGCAGAACCCAACCTGGTAGTTGCCCATAGGAACCCTACATAACTCCATAAGCCATAGGCCCCACACAGCCTGAAATGAGCAACCACATGCCAAAAGTCCCATCATAGCCCTAGTTGGAGTAGCTCACAAGGTTGACCCTTGAGTCAAGAGAGCAGAGTGCAGACACTGCAAGGATTTTGCATGACATTTGGCAGTTTACAGAGAGGCTGTGCAAACTTCCTCCCAGGCCACCCAACACCCTGGACAGTGGCAGGGCAGAGATGGCCAGACTCATTTCACACGTGAGAAGTCCGTGCAGTTAGCTGACTGCCCAGGTCATGCTGTCGGTCTGGGCATTGAAGCCAGGCCCATCTCAACATGCCATATCACGCCCCCTGCTTGGATACCTTCTTACCTGTGTGCCTTTCCATATGTGCCACTTTAGCTGCAATTAAAATGAACCTTTGAATTCGTCCCTTTTCTGAAATTTTGGTAAAATCCATGTAACAGGAAAAGTATCATTTTAACCATTTTAAGCTACAATTCAGGAGCATTAAGTACATTCAAAATGTGGGACAGCCATTGCCGCCATCCATCTCCAGAACTGTTTTCACATTGCAAAGCTGAAACTCTATACCCATTAAACACTAAATCCCAATTGCTCCCCTCGCACAGCCTCTGGAAACCAGCCTACATTCTGTGTATGAATTGGATTACTCTAAAATTGTCATGTAAGTGGAATAACGCTGTATTTATCTTCTTGTGACTGGCTTATTTCACTTAGCATAATGTCCTCAAGATTCATCCTTGTAGCAAATTGCAGATTTCCTCCCTTTGTAAGGCTGAATAATAATCCATCATATGTTTATACCGCATTTTATTTAGCCATTCATCTCTCAGTGGACACTTGGGTTGCTTCCAACCTTTAACTGTAGGATGAACTATGCTGCTGTGAACAGGGGTGTACAAATACCTCTTTGAGTCACAGCCTCCAATTCTTTTGGGTTTCAATTACAGAAGTGAGATTATTGGATCATTCTTCATCGTACATAACTATCTGTTACCTATATTTGAAAAACTCCCCAGCAGTGACCTCTCAGCCTACAAGTTCTCTGAGTCACTGTTCCTTCTAACCAAATGTGTGGGCCAAAGGTGCTGTGGGGAACCCCTTGGTATGGAGACAGGCCTATGCTGTCTTAGGGACAGCCTCAGGCTTGCACACTGCCTGGGCCAGGGCCAGGTCTCAGATGTGGGCAGCCCTGGGGAACAGGTGGGAGACATCTGAGAAAGGCACCGAGACAACTGGCCAGCTCAGGGGCAAAGTCCAAGAAAGGGGCAGGTCGCACTTCTCCACGAGAACCATCCCCTTGGCTTCTGAGGTGATTTCTGCCTTTAGTGAGGACATTATACATCACTAAATATGTCCCCTTTGTAACAGAGCCATTGGGTGCTGACATCTCCCAGAGTCTGCATGGTACCCTGCATACTGTGAGGGCTACAGGGGAAATCATGGCCCTTCTCATCCTTCTCTGACTGCTTTTTCTCAACACACGGGACCTCCTCATGACTGACACTTATCTCCTACCCCTTTCTGAGACCAGACTCCTCCAAGGACCCATCTGACTTACCCAAGCCAGGGACTCCCTCATGCAGGGGTCCAGCCCTCCCCGCTCCCCTGAACTCCATCCCTATCTCCTGGAATCTCCAGATGAAGACCACAAAGCCCTTCCACTCAGCATGTCCAAGCAGACTCCTCTGCCCTTCACAGTCCCTCCTCCTAATGTTCCTGCCTATAAAGGCAACTTTCTTGTGGTCACCAAGCCCGATATACTCTGTCATCTCTAGCCTCTCCTTTTCTGTCCTATCTGGGCTATATTTTCATAGCTCACATCTCTCCTTCTCTGTAGCTAGCAGCTACTTCCTTTCACCTAAGGCTCCAGAGATGCCTCCCTTCCCTGACCAAGAACCCTAATCTACCACGTCCCAATCCCAGTCCTGGAACATCCTCCTGACTATACTTAACAAGGCCTTATCCTTCAGCCTGTCACCCTGAGCCCACAGCCCCGGTCCCCTCTCCCACTGTAGCTCAGCCCCTCCTGTCACCTGGACACATCTCCCTAGTCACACCAACTGTGCATGCCTCCATGCTCTTCCCCTGCCCTTCTTCGGCCCAATGTGCTTGCACTATGCATCCACTTAACACGTCTTTAAGGCCCGGGTGTTAGGTGAGACCTATGGATGCTGAAACTATCATTCAACTCCCAAGTCCTCCAAAAAGCCTCTCTACCAAAGTACTCACCTCTAAACTCTTACAGAAATCTCAGCATATGCCTTCCTGTAGCAACCGGTGCTTGTGATCACAATGACAACAATAACAGCAGTAGATCCTTATTAAGCCCATGCAGTGTGCATGGGGTAAGCACTTTGGGCATTAACTCATCAGACTCTCACAGTTTCATGAGGAAAGTGTGATTTTGTCCCCAGTTTATGGATCAGGAAGTGAAGTGCAGACAGGCTGTGTAACCTGCCCAAGGACAGGGACAATCATACCAGTCTTATCTGAGGCTTCCTAAAGCTTGTATTGAGTTTTAACATCTCTGATGTTTGTGTCTTATTTCACAGATTTTAATGGCTTCAGGGTGACAGGGCTCTTGCCCCCTCAATTTTCCTTCTCTAAGCCTAGCTCCATGCCTTACCCAGGGCAGCACACTGTATTTATTGGCATTGTTTTATCTGAGCAAAATCTGCACTGAGTGGTTCTAGTAAAACTCATGAAATGGTGGCACAGACACCGCCTTAGAGGGGAGCACTGCTGTCATCAGCCTAGTTTTCTGGGTCATAATGGGCAACAAGGTGTTCTACCCACTCCCCTCCCCCCAGCTTCCATAATTCTTTAAGGGTGTTCTTGAATCTATGTAATGATGTACCCATTAAAATTCTTTGTAAGTAGATCATGTCTAAATGATGCATTCTGGGAGGGGGCACCTACTCCAAGCTCAGGTCTGATGGGGACAAAGGGCAGTGGAGGAAAGTGCTGGACGCTACACCAGCCAGTGTGTGGGCCAAGTCCAAGTCCGCTGGAACCCACATCACAATGGCTGTTCTTCTAGAGTTACCACCAGGGGGCACATGGACTTAAACTGAGCCCTTGACTCTGGTGAGAGAATCCTCATTTCTTTTCTTCATCTGTCTGGGTCCTTGATTTGAAGCCAGACTTACTGGTACAGCTAGAGACCAGCACACTCTCCTGTGCTGAAAAAGCCTGATTACCAAAACTGTCAGCCTGGCATTTCTGGGAGGAACCAGGTAGGAACCTGTGCCTATACCCCACCCAACGACAGTGCCAACTCTACTAGTCTTGTCTTGAGCTTTCTAAATTTTGTGTTGACATTTCACTTCCCTGATCTTTGTGTCTTGCCTCCCAGATTTTATTTTTTTTTAAGATTTTATTTATTTATTTGACAGAGAGAGAGAAATCACAAGTAGGCAGAAAGGCAGGTGGAGAAAGAGGGGGAAGCAGGCTCCCTGCCGAGCAGAGAGCCCGATGCAGGGCTCAATCCAAGGACCCTGAAATCATGACACGAGCCCAAAAGGAGAGGCTTAACCCACTGAGCCATCCAGGCGCCCCGCCTCCCAGATTTTAAACGGCTTCAGAGATCCCAGATGCAGATGGCAAACAGCAAGCCTGGAAGAAAATGACTTTCCTTTCTGCCTTTGGTCTGTGTATTAGCATCACCGGGTACCCATGTGAGTCAGTTTCTGTGGAGGGCAGAGCTCTGGGAGAGATGTCAGTGCACTCCAGAAGTGGGTGGAACAGCCACCTAAGCCAGGGAGGGATGAGGCATCCACTCAGCACCCAATAACTGAGCCCTGCTCTGCAGAGGGGACCCAGGGTGGGGACTGGGAACAGAAAGGAGAAGAGATGGGAGGGTCAGGAGCATGGGCAGAGAATGGAGGCGGGAGAGGAGGTCCAGCTGTGCTAGACGCCCACTGCATAAATTTGGGCTGACAGCCGAACCTCTGGGCCTGCTTCCTCCACCCACAAAATGGGCAAAAGCACCTGCCCTACCTGCTTTACAGGGCTTTTCTGAGGATTAATAAGGATACCGGGTGTGAATAGTCTCTGTGAGCTGATAAAGCCCTGGGCAGGCATGGGGGATTATGGTTCTCATCCTCATTATTTCAAATGAGAACCACATCTGCTGACTGTTGAGTTGTATCCGGCCATTAGCTCACGGTTCTAATTGTTTTTTAATGAAAAAAGAACAAGATTTGCTTAATGTTTCATGACTCACACAGTGAGTATCTCTAAACCCAGAATCTCTCAATTTCAACGACGTGATCTGTCCATCTAACTGTGGCTGAGACAAGAGGTCAGGTGCAAACTACCCTCTTTCCTGAGACTACTCGGCACTAGCAAACCCACAGCAAGTGGATGCAAGTGAATAAGATGGTCTCTCCCCTAAAGGAGGCCAGGATGCAAGAGGAGGAAGACCTGCTAGGCTCTCTCTGATGCTTTACTTAGTGGGGAGCCAGAGACCAATAGGCCATGCCACCAGCAAACACTGAGTGCTGTCCTGGATGCCAGCTGCAATTATAATCCAGTGACAAATATGCTGCCAGGGAGAATGTAGCAGGAAGATGGCATTTGAGCTAGGCCTTGGACAAGGTATAATGTTCTGCCCTGGAAGGAGGACATTCCAAACATAGGCATCAGCTCATGTTTGGAGCCCATGAAGGAGGAGGACAGAGCAGAGAACAGCTTAAGAGGAACCCTTCCCTCAAACAGCTTTCAGTCCAGTTGAGAAGAAAAATAGAGAACATGAAAACCATATAAGCATATTATGGATCTAGTCACAGTCAAGGGTCAAAAGAAGGGTATGTGTGGCAGTCTCTGCCCCCAGGTTGGTTCGGGCCACCTTCTCTCATGGGCTGCTTTCTAGGCCCCTCCAGTTAGGCTCCTGCCTTCTGCAACACCCATTCTCCAATCTAGAGTCTGCACATTGATAGTTAAACTCCTAAAGCCCCCGGGAAGCCTGTCCTCCATTCTGTTGCCCACAGGACAAAGTCCAAAGCCCTCCATCTGGTATCCAAGATCCTTCACAGTTTGGCCAACATTTCCAGTCACAAGTCCTATCACACCCTTTCATATGCCCTATGACCAAGTTACACCAGACAATTCATCACAGCCTGCTCATACCAGTCTTTCATGTCAATACATTTGCTCTCTCAGCCTAGAAAGCCAAAGAAAGTGGGCTCTGGGGTTGAATCCTAGAGCTGTGATCTTAGGTAGGTTACTTACCATTTTTGTGTCTCAGTTTCTTCATCTGAGCAATGAATATAATAGTACCTACCTTCTAGGATCACCATAAAGATCAAACAGGTCCGAACAAGTAGGGCTTAGATTAGCTCCTAGTACAAAGCAGGTACTCAAAAATGTTAACTGTTTGTTGTTGGTATTGAAGGAAACTCTCAAGGTTTAGCTCAATGTCACTTACATAAAGAATGAACTGTGGGTCCTTCTGCGCACACATAAATCTGTGCTAGTGTTTATTTCATTCCCTAGTGATAGAAATTCAGCAACTCATCATTGTGCTGACAGTAAACCCAGCTCCTAGTGGGTGTCAACAAATGTCTGGGTCAGTGCTGGGTGCAGCTGAGGCTTCCTAGGTCTCTACTGTGGCTGCGGTGGTCAGGATACACCAAGTTATGCTGTGGTAACAAACAACCCCCAAATCTCAGGGATTTCAAATATCAAAGGTTTACTTCTCAGTCACACTGCATGTTGCTCATTCTTTGGTGAGGGTTCTACACCAAACTGTCCTAACACAGAACCCACACTGACAGAGCCTTTCTCTGGGACATTACCAGTCACTGGTGGCAAAAGGAAGGGAATGTGACAAATCATGCACTGGCTCCTAAAGGCTACACAAACTGGCCTGAAGGCACAGAACAAGTGACACACTTCTCGTCACCTTTTACTGGCGAAAGCAAATCAGGTGGGAGAATGTAAGCCTACCATCTGCCTATAAGATCGGGACACAGGCAAACAGTCCTTAAGGCCAGTTGCTCATACCAGGATCATGCTGGTATCAAACACTTACTGGTACCTTTTGGGAATGACAGCAAAAGCAGTGAGTGGTTTGTGACTTCAGGCTGAAGAAATGAGGCCCTGGGAGCTGTGTTCAACCCCCTGCAGAGGCTCTAGGCCATGTGCAGTAAAAACAGCAGCAGAGCTCTGAGCTGATGAGCTTGGATGGTGCAAAGCTCAGCCCTCGGAGAAAGAGTAGACATGTGGGAAGGGAACAAAGTTCCAGCACCATGCTGGGCACTGGGCTGGGCTTCCAGGCCTTGCATCTAGGTCCTAATCCTACATCTACAGACACCATCCACAGCACTCTGAGAACGCAAGACAGGCTGCCTTCCTGAAGTCAGAGGGCCGATTCCTCCTGGCAGACACAGGGCTGTTATCCTTCGGCCTATCCTGCAGTGACTTCTCTCTCATAGGCCTTCCACAGGGGCTCCAAAATAATGGGGTCAACTCATTCTAGCTGAGAGAAAACTCACATGACTTTCTCGAGTAATCTTCAGCCACTTGTCCTGGTAGAACTGTGCAATAGGAAGGGGTTTTCTATAGTACAACCTCAGGGCTATGTCCAGCCTCCCAAACCAAGCTCTGCAGCTGTGCCATAAGTTACAATAATCCCAAAGAAGACAGGCATGATGTCTTATTAAAGGCACAAGGCTCTGGAAGAATGAGCTTTAGTATCTAAAATCCAATCAGCATGGCCAGGCAGATTAATCTAAGAGCTTCAGACAATCACATAACTGTGACATTTACAAAGAGACAACATGACTGCTTTACCAGACTCATAGTTGCCCAGGTGCCTCAGAGTCAGGCCTGCCTGAGCCTTAGAATCACTCTTGGGAGTCTGGAAACAGATGTAGCAATGACATCTTTCTCCTAGATGCTCTGGGATCCCTGCAGGGAAGCTGAGACCAGGGGGATGTTTCTGCAAGCCAGGAACACAGTGGCTCACCAAGGCCTACCCCAAGAGAAGGAAAAGCTAGGATAAAGGGGTTCTTCTCTGATCAAATTGGCCACTCTCTCTGACAGGAGCATGCCCAGCCACATCCCTTCCCATGGAAAGATTCCCAGGATTGTGCAGGGACAAAAATACACTGCTGCCCAGACACACCTCTGTAAAAGGGTCTCAGACTCTTGGGAACAATGATGGGGCCACACAGCAGCCGTCTCTCTTGCTAATCATGCCACCTGCCTTTACTTCCCTGCTGTGTAACTTCGAGTTGTGTTAAGGATCTGGAGCAGCTCCAGTACAGAAGGCTCTCCCTGGAAGGAGAAGCACATCACCATGCACATACACCTGCATCTCCATCTCAGCCAGTCCGCTTTACTATCTTGGGCCATTCCCTGCCTCAGCCAACCAGCTCTGGCCAAGGGAGAACAAGAATGGGAGAGGGGCCTTAGGGACACATGGTACAATCCAGTAGGGAAGGACTTTTCCAACAGCGCATATGACCCAATTCTGGGCTTCATATCCCAAAAAACAATCACTCCAAAAGCTGGAGCTGGGGGAAGGGTGGGGAGGTCTTCTTTTCTTAATTGGAGACGTTTTGGTGTCTGAAGTCCACATTTATTTTCTCTTTGTCTACAGGTGAGTCACAGAAGAGTCTGCTGACCATGATGCTGGGCTACTGTTCCTTTTCTTTCTTTTTGCCTCTTTTTTCCACATGTACATTTGCAACCAATTCCCAAGTGAGTCTCTTGGGAAGCAATGATTTGAGATCCAGCTGATGAGTCCTGCCTGCATTATTAGAGTACGAAGATAGGTACTTAGTCAAGATGGTTCCCTGAAAATGAGCTTTGCTTAAAAGCTTCCCACAAAACTGTCCAGTTTAAGGATGACCCCAAGGTCATGTCAGGAATGTTAGTTAGATAAAATCTGCAACAGTTTTTGGCCAAAGAATGCACTAAGACCCCCTCTGGTTAAGATTTCTCTGGAGCATGACCAGAGCTGCCCCCACAGCTGCATCCACATCCTGCCCAAAGGACACTGGGAAGGGGAAAGCTCTCTGCACCTCCTGCTTTAGCACCTCATTCCTGGACAATGCACTCCCACTGCCAATCACCCGTTCCACACCCCACTCCTTGAGCTGTTGAAATGGAAGCATGGAGTGCAGGTTTTGAACAATGCCTCGGCACAGAGCCCGGGTCACGTGCCCCAGGGAGAGATCAGAGGAGGAGATTCTGGTCACTGAGGCCAGCTGGTCCGGCAGGTGCCTCTCGCCCAACACCGTTGGAGTGATAGTTAGGGAGGTGTCTCTTTGCTGTGCAGCTGCCTGGATCATGCATGAATACACAGTAGATTCTTCGACCTCTAGACCTTCCAAGAACAGAAAAGACCTGTGTGAGTTCATGCACCCTTGCTGTAGGCTGAGACAGTATAGAATTCCATGAGAGCAGGGGTAGATCTACTTGTTGCTCCTCCTCACTTGGCTGGCTGTTCCTGGCTCAGTGACTCATGTAGCTAGCTAGATATGCTCTGCTCCAGACACCAGCCGGCTCTCTTACCACAGACCCCAGCCGAGACTTCAAGGAGAGATCTCGTAAGTGTTGCTGTGAACGCTAAGCATCCAACAACTAAGCATCCCACAACTATGCTCCCAAGGGTGGCAAATGCATTCACTGGTCAAAAAAGCATCATCACAGCTACTATTAAACTTAGCAGCAGTGTCAAAAAACAACCCAGGACCACAGTGCTCACAGACTAGCCCAGTGCTCAGCAGAGGTTCAGAACCACCAGTCTAGACCAATGTATTTCACATTTGAATATGTATATGAATCAATTAGGGATCTTATTAAAATGAAGTTTCTGATTCAGTATGTCTGGGGGGAGCCCTAAGATTCTGCAGTTGTTACCCACTCCTAGAAGAAGCCAGTGCTGCTGGCCCAAAAACTACACTTTTGAGGTAGAAGGTTCTAGACCAGTGCTTACCGACACTTAAGGGCATAACAATCACCTGAGGGGTTTTTGTTTTTTTGTTTTTCTTTTAAAGATTTTATTTATTTATTTGATAGAGATCACAAGTAGGCAGAGAGGCACGCAGAGAGAGAGAGGAAGAGAAGCAGGCTCTCCACCAAGCAGAGAGCCTGACGTGGGGCTTGATCCCAGGACCCCAGGATCATGACCTGAGCCGAAGGCAGAAGCTTTAACCCACTGAGCCACCCAGGCACCCTGACCTGAGGAGTTTTATAAAATGCCTACCCCACCCCACCTCATGGCCAAATCATCAGCTTTCTGCAAACAGGACTAGGACATCAACATTGCTTCCACAATGTTTTAAACTCCTCAAGTGTTTCCATTGTGCAGCCAGTGCTGAGAGCCACTGCCCAGTGTGACCATGAAAGTCTCCTCAGCAGCACATTTAACTCATACAAACTCAACTACATACACTTGGGAATGAGACAGAGAGAGGAAGAGGGAGAAATAATTTAAATATCATAGTCAAAATGTGATCAGCAGAACTCTGGTTCAACATGCCAGAACCAGGGCACCTGGCTGACTTGGTCAGTAGACTGTGTGACTCTTGATCTCAGGGTTGTGAGTTCAAGTCCCATGTTGGGCATGGAGCCTACTTAAAAAAAATTCCAGAATGAATATTAGTGTCTTTCGCCTCCCTCTAGAAATTCTACTAAAATCTAAAAAAAACACATGCTTGATGAATAACCTAGCACATGTGTACAAGTATACAAATCTGTAGGACTGAGTCCTGAGAGAATTTGTTCAAAAGATATGCACATCATATTCTTCCCTTAGAAGTTGGACCAATTTACACTACTACTGAATGTAGAAGAGGGATTATCTCTAGGAAACATATCCTAGGAAACACAGTGCATTGAAAACTTCTAAAAGAATAGATAAAGAACATAAAACCATGAAACTAGTGGGAAAAAAGGGAAAGGAGATGAAAACGAAAAAAAAAACAAAAACAAAAACAGATCAATCAAATAGAAAGCTTTCAAATAGAAAAGCTCCACCTGGCTGGCTCAGTCAGTACAGTGTGTGACTCTTGATCTCAAGGTCATGAGTTCAAACCCCACATTGGGTGTAGAGATTACTTAAATAAATAAAAACTTTAAAAAATAGAAAGCAGAGGGACTAATGAGATATGATGATTAAATGCAATGTGGTATCCTGAATTGGATCTGGAACAGAAAAACAACATTGGTGGAAAATTGCCAAAACCCAAAGAAAGTCTATAGTTAAAAGCAGAAAACAATGAACAATGTGCTTGTATATCCTTAATAAAAATTCCCTAAAGAATGTTAAGGAAATGTTAAAATAAAGTGTTCTTCCTCACTGGGAAACATTTGGGCCATGACACCTGCCATGAGGGGCACCTGAAGGAAGGAACAGATTAGCTGAAGGCCCAAGAGACCTGGCTTCTAGCTCTGTCTCTCCATTCCTTGGCTTACCGCCTTATCCAAATCTACTGGAGGGGCTCAAATGCTGTGAGTTGCCAAATATTCACATTAAAGGCTTAGAACCACAGACCATCAGAGCTGAAAAAACACAGAAGGGAAGGGACTTGCCAAGGCCACATAATAACTTGACAGAACAGAGAACTGAGGCCACTCTCCTGGGTCACACCACCACACAAAGCTTATTTAATAAGCAGTTATATCACACTTGCTATGGGCCAGACATCATTCTAAGTGCTTTGCAATATAACTCATTTGATCCTCACAGTCCATTACGGTAGATCTGGGATAATCCCTTTTCAGATGAGGAAAGTGAAGAACAGAGGAGATAAGTAACCTACCCTAAAGCACAAAAAAGTGGCAGGGCTCAGATTCAAACACAGCCCACCTGGCTTCAGAGGCCCTGCTCTAAGCCACATGAGGGTAGAACTCCATGTTTTTTAACTTCTGGAAGATAATGCAAATCTAGGGTATTCTGAATAGTTTTATTTTTATACCTTGTGCTTTAATATTTCCATATCTGCTTAATAAATGCAATGTCTCTTATCTCAACAACCTATTGCATTTGTATCTATATATTTCTTATTATGTATTTATTTATTTTAGAGAGAGGAGGAGGAGCAGAAGGGGAGACAGAAAGAGAATCTTTTTTTTTTTTTAAAGATTTTATTTATTGATTTGACAGACAGAGGTCACAAGCAGGCAGAGAGGCAGGCAGAGAGAGAGAGAGAGAGGAGGAAGGAGGCTCCCCGCTGAGCAGAGAGCCCAATTCGGGGTTTGATCCCAGAACCCTGAGATCATGACCTGAGCCAAAGGCAGAGGCTTTAACCCACTGAGCCACCCAGGCACCCCCAGAAAGAGAATCTTGAGCATACTCCCTGCTAAGCACAGAGCCCGATGCTGGGCTTGATCCCACAACCCTGAGATCGTGACCTGAGCCAAAATCCAGAGTCAGAGAACCAACTGAGCCATCCAGGCACCCCAATTTATTTATTTTATAGAGAGGGAGAGAGGGCTCATGAGCAGGGGCAGAGGGAGAGAGAGAGAGAGAATCCTCAAACAGACTCCCTGTGGAGTGCAGAGCCCTATGTGGGACTTGATCCCGGGACCCCAAGATCATGACCTGAACCTAAATCAAGAGTCAGACGCTTAACTAAGTGAGCCACCCAGGTACCCTGCGTCTATATATTTTTTAACCAAATGACGTAATTGTAGAAATTTCTTAAAAGGTTAAGTTACATCTAATACTAGCCTTCAAAGTCCTCAGTTTCACCAAAATAAGAACCATGACAATGCAAAAGACTTTTCATTTTCAAAGGATCTTACAGAGAAATTAAACATTACCATCTCTTTCAGGGGTAAAAATAACAGTCACTTCTATGTAAAGAAAATACTGGTCAACTCGGTCAACAATTCATAGAGCCAACCAGTTAAACCAGTATCTAAATATAGGGCTTGCCTGAAGATTCTGATAACTGGTTCTGCATCTTGAAAACCTTTTCTGACACAGGCAAAATAAAATCAGAGTTCTGTTCTTTTAATGACACATTCCTGAGGGGATCTCAGCCAAGGGGGCAGAATTCCCCTGAAATCCTGACATCCCTAGCCAGCCTGAAAGGACATGTCAGCAACACCTATCTGCACAAGCAGGATGACCTTCCCATGTGCTCCCTACTACCTGTGCCTCACCTTGTTACTATGCTGAAAGCTTCCCAGAGTGACCTGATTCAGAGCTCCAACAGGCAGACCAGTGATTTCCCTATACATGCATGGATGACCAGAAATTTCATCTCTACCTCAAGTGCTTGGAAAGGGAACCTCTCCCGGAAGGAGGTTTCTCTGCAAATGAAGAGCAGAGAAAGGCCTGATCTATTCTACCCTGATGAAATCAGGAAGGTATCAGAGTTCTCAGGGATCCCTTCCAAGAAAGGGAGTCAGAAACCACTTGCCAGGAATAAGTGCTATAAGGATTTTATAATA
This sequence comes from Taxidea taxus jeffersonii, assembly GCA_003697995.1. Lineage (NCBI taxonomy): Eukaryota > Metazoa > Chordata > Mammalia > Carnivora > Mustelidae > Taxidea > Taxidea taxus. The sequence goes on along the minus strand of ML104638.1, from coordinate 361,387 downwards.
ATGTAAAGTATCAGGAGTCTTTTCACTCATCCATGTTTGATCATTTTATTTTCAGCTGTCTGTAGTTATCAGAAAGGGACAGTGACCTACTGACAAAGTAACTAGGGGGCACAGGAGAGCCAGGGGACTAGTCAGTGTTAAATGAGAAAGTGCTCCCTCAGAAAAAAAGTAGGTGACAGCAGCTCAGGAGATGAGAAGAAAAAGGACTGCAGGCCCAGATCCCCAAAGAAAGAAGAAATGTGCTGGAGCTGGGCAGGATCTGACACATGAATCTAGAAGCTTAAATAACAGGCAGCACCAAGATACTGCCACATCGCAAGGACAAGCAAGGAACACATCACTGTGTGGGTAACACCTTACCTAGATCTGTCATCCACTGTACCAGCATGTGGACAAATGTGGCCAGCACATTGCCCCCATTGAGTGATGCTGCCACTGCCAGGTAGGTCCTGTCAAAGTACGGAAAGTAGGTGACTGGAGTCGCAGGGTCTGGAGTCTGTGCTGGCTGGAATCCTGAAGGCATGGAGGTTGCCAACTGAACTGAGGTGCTGATGTTGATAACTGGGGTCCAAGGAAAGCAGAAGTTAGGCCTGTTGGCTGACTCAGAGGGCACAGGTCACAACAGGGCAAGGGGAGAGTGTTCTGGTTTAAAAAAATATGTCTTCAAATTCTTTGAGACTCCTCCTTTTGGGGAGGTAGAGCCTAATTTCCCCCACCCTGTGAGTGTGGGTGGGACTTGGGGGCCTTGCTTCTAATTGAGAAAATAAAGCAGAAGGGATCCTGTGTGACTTTGGAGCCCAGGTCATAAAAAGGCACTGCAGCTTCTGTCCTGGATCACTTGCTCTGGGGATAGGCAGGCACCATGTCATAAGCAGCCCTGCAGAGAGGTCCATGTGGCAAAAAACTGAGGCCTCCTGCCAAAAGCTATGTAAATGAGCTGAGAAGTAGATCCACCAGGCCTGGCCAAGCCTTTGGATGACTGCAGACCCAGCTAAGCAACACCCTGATTACAATTCCATGAGAGACCTTAAACCAGACCATCCAGCCACATCCAGATTCCCGACTCTCAGAAACTATGAGAGATAATAAACGTTTGCTGCTGGAGGCTATTAAGCACTGGGGTGATTTGTTACACAATAATAGACAATGACATACAGAGAGTAAGACCTCACTCAGTCCAAGTATTTGACTCTCTGTGGAGGTTTCATTCATTTTTCAGCAAGTGCCACCTCTTCCTCATATCCATGGTGTTTTTCTTAACCTCCCTCCACCAGCTGGGGAAAAGCTCCCAGACTCAGCACAGAAGGGATGATTTCCTCCTCTGGATTGAGGCCAAGGCCTGTGGATGATTCTAGAAATCTCTTCTCTTCCATTTCTCACAAGATCTGGCCAAAAAGCCTGTTCTTCTCAGTCTGTTGGGGTCTGAAATAACTGAGGTCAGCGTGTAACCTTTCTACCTACTGGGAGGTTGGAAGCAAGAAGACTGAAAACAATCTTAGAAAGCCAATAACCTTTACTTTCTGCCATATCAAGCCTTTCACCATGACTCTTTACCAGAAGCAACATGTCCTCCACCTGTCCCTTCAAGTGGAGGTGTCAAGGATGGAGGCCAACCAACTTTGACTATGGACACAGAATAAGTGAGCACAGCCAGTAGCCCCGATCTAGAACCAGAGACTACAACCAGCTCAGTGAAGAGGGAACCTAATACCTACTTTCTTCCCATCTGACTAGCCCCTCACTTACTGTAGAGAAAGCACATTTACATCCAGGCACAAGGCAGTCCACTGTCAAGGGAATAGCCTATGATTAGAAAATCACCAGTGTAGAAAGAGCCAGGCTCTTTAGAGGCACCATTCCAGTTTGTAACAACTGCCCCATGAGAAACATATCATTGCCCTCATTTTGGATGGTGACAAGGGCTCAGGAAGAAAAGCAACCTGTCCAAGGTGACACCAGAAGGAAAAGAGGGGCTAAATTCTCACCCAGGCCAGTAGGCTGGACTCCAAAGTCCATGTGAGCTCCCTGACATTCACACTCTGAGATGGTGTATTAGGAAAATTAAGTGTCACAGAATAAATTTAGCACATTTCCTGAAGAATTTATTTTAGTTGAAAATTTGCGAGAAAATGTTTTGAACGACTTTTGGCCTTAAAAGACTTTAACCCATAAAATATGTACAAACAAAATTGGCAGAATTTCACTTTTCTCTCTCAGATAATTTTGAATTAAGAGGAATTACTACCCAAAACAACACAAAAACAGTCCTTGAAATGTTATTTCTTAAGACTTTCATGAAATAGGAACAAACTGCATAGAGGAGAAAGCTGGTCAGAATTTTTAAACTCAGGGTTGAATTGTAATAGTTCTAACTGATGGAAGAAAAAAGATGTGATAACAAAGAGAATTCAGGTCAGATGAATGAATTCTCCACTCCCCTTAATAACAAGGAGGGACTCCCAGAGTGGACTCACTCAGCCAGCCTGCCACGAAGATCAAATGAAACCCCCATCCTGCAATCACCCTGTCTGGGCAGGCAGGCCCCAATTCTCCCCTTGTTCAGGGAGGTGCACACAATAGCCCACAGGCCATATCTACCCCACCATGTGTTTTTGTGTGGTCTAGGAGCTAAGACCAGCATTTACATTTTGTTTGAAATAATAGATTTATTGAGTCATAATTTGCATAGTTCACCATAAACAGCAACCTTTTAAAGGGTATAATTCACTGGTTTTTAGTATATTCAGAGTGTACAACCATCACCACAATCTAATTTTAGAACATTTTCATCACTCCAAAAAGAAACCTTGTACCTCTAGCACTTGGGGCTCCACCCGGCCCCTAGCAACCATTAATCTGCTTCTGTCTCTACAGATTTGCCTGTTCTGGACTTTTCTTAGGAATGGAACCAGACAGCATGTGCCCATTTGGAACTGGCTTCTTTCATTCCTCTCTTTCACTCCTATGTGTGGCATTTTAGCTATGTAGATATATCGCATTTTTAAAACCCATTTATCAATTGGGCATTTGGATTGGTTCTACTTTTTGGAATTATGACTTATCATGAATAACGCTGCCAAGAACATCTGTTTGAAGTGTTTGTGTGGGCATGTGTTTCCGGATCTCTTGGGTGTGTACCTGGGAGTAGAACGGCTAGGTCCCGTGATAACTCCCTATTTCACTTTTGAGGAACTGCCAGACTGTTCTCCAAAGGGGCTGCAGCATTTTACTATCCCAGTAGCATGTTCCTACATTTTTAAATGGTTGAGAAGAAATCAAAAGGAAAAGAAAATTTCATGACACATGAAAATTCCATGAAATTCACATTTTAGTGTCTATAAATGAAGTTTTACTGAAACACAGCTATACCTCTATTCATTTATGTATTGGCTATGGCTGCTTCCATGCTTCAGCAGAGCTGAGTTGTTAGGACAGAAACTATATGGCCTACAAAGCCTAAAATATTTACTATCTGACCCTTTACAAAAAAGGTTTACCAAGCCCTGCCCTAGACTGAGGCCTCCACCTTACTGTGACTCTTTTACACTGAATACAGAAAGACAGCACTCCTAATCAGATCGGATGGAACTTCCACTGACAAACATATAATAACAAAAAACCCTAAAACCTACTAATCTATTTTTTTGGTCATGGAGTTACACAGAAATCAGCCAACTAGAGAGAGTCAATTCCCTTACCTGGCCCTAAAGAGGAAAAGCGCAGACTGTGGTCAGGGACAGAACTTGGCGGGCTGGATTGTAAGCTCCCAGAGGAGGGACTTCACCTATAAGAAGGAGGCTGTTTTTCATGTTTACAGCATAACGATAGACAGGATGCTGAGGCTGCTGGTTACATGCACCCCTTGGGCCCTCACACAGAGCTGGAGCTTAGGAGGTACTAGGAGAAGTCTAAGGAGCCAATAAAAGAAAGACTTACCTGCATCTGTCCTTTTGGCCATACAGGAATAGACGGATGCCTGTAAATCACCCAAGGCCACGCCCACCTGTGTCCCCTTTGGGATTTCAAACCAGGCACGGGAAGTTCTGCCTGCCACACTGCCAGCCTCCGTGACGTCTGGAAGAAGGTGGACAGGAAAGCCTGAGGCCCTCAATCTGCAATCCAAAAATGGACAGTATATTCACATGGAGCTGGATTTTTGGTCTTTGTTGTTTCCAGGAAACTCAATGAAAGAAAACACTACAGGATACACATACAAGAAGGGAGGGTAGAATCCAGGGTTTTCAAAGAGGGCCTCTTTGGCTTTTTTTAAACCATGAGAAATAGACTTGCATTTTTTAAAAAGAGAACACTGGCTTTCAAAAGTCTGGGGATTGGCCATCCAGGGGAGAAAACAACCAGTTTAAGCAGGGGTGATCAGGAAGAGTTAGATAAGAGCCAGGTATCATCGCCATCACACAAACATTCTGCAAAGGGAGACAGCATTTCAGCACACAGTCATAGTTTGTTAGCACAAGCCAAACCAAAGTCAAACCCATCAGTCTCCTAAACACCAACTGCATTCATCACTAGGGGTTAGTAAACAGGGGGCTCTCAATTTTATAGAACATGCTAGAAAGTTCTTTACCTGAACTACCAGGTGCTTTTTGGTTTTTTAACAGAGTCAGAATTTGGACCCTGAAAGAAATGAACTTAGAGGGCACTGGATTTCTGGATCTGAAAAGGCAAATGATTCCTTAAAATGAACTTTTAAAAGACATCCCTCAAGACTACTACTTTCATTTCTTAGCCTTATTTAAGAATTTGTTACACTGACAGTTGAAATCCACGGGCTAGGTCCGAGTCACAGGGAACAGGGGAGCCCAACCTAGGTCTGGACAACTGTGGGGGAGCAGGACAGCATGGTGTATGGGGTACCCCCCTCCAAGGGTTCATTCACAGCCTGGCCCACCCTTGCCTGGTGACTGGAACAGGCTGAGGGTCTTTGGAACCTGATTCCTGGGTCCTTGGAATTCTCCACTATTGTTCTCAAATGGGAAAGCCCCACTAAATCGCTTGCATTCGAGATTCTGGCCTTTAGCCTGAAGCCAGCTTGCAAGAATATACTCACATTTCCAAGTTCCAGCTTTGGCTCTGAGTGTTGAAATAGCCCCAGCTAGCAGCATTCTGGTCACACATCAGGGATCTTGGCAAGCCACACAGCATGGCAACCACATAGTCATGGATGGTGCCAGCAGCATCGTAGGACTTCAGGAACTCTGGGCTAGTTTTCATAACAAAAACAGTTCAACTTGGTCTAATAGCAACTTGAAAGCATGTGCTACACCTAGCTGCAGGCAGTGGACTAGACATGGCATAGCTGGGTGACAGCAGGCATCCCACATGCTGTGACTCCCTCACAACCAAACCTCCCAGGGCGAGGCCCTCCCAGCCACTCAAGGCAAAGCTGGCTGGAGTTGGCCTTCAGGGAGTGGTTTCAAGGGAGAATATGCCATGCTTGAGAAAGCAGCACATCAGCAGCCCTGACCCCACCATGAACTTACCACACAACCCTCAGCAAGTCCCTTGCCCTCTCTGCCTTTTTCTTCCCCCCTCTGGTTTAGAATGAGATAACCAACAAGGAGCCCTCTGAGAAATGAAGCAGTTCTATACCAAGTCTAGGTCTTGTGACCACACCCTGTACTAGGCCACCTCACTGAGGAATGCTCCAGCAGGTGGAACGATGCCAACCGGCTAGAGATACAGACTCCCAGCCATTTTCGTGTCCCTGGAAATCCAGCACCCGATTCAAAAATCTGTTGTCTATACCTGTTCTTCAAAAGCCAGAAGATGGTTGCACAGCCAAACCCCGAGGCCACACTGAGATGGGACTCTGGTTGGGGCAAAGAAGCCAGGAACCCACTGCTACACCGGCCGTCCTGCCACGTGACCAGGGGGCTCACAGCTCTGGGCTCAAATACAGGAGAGGGCCCTCTCTCTGTCCATTCACAGCCTGGAACACAGGAAATTACCAAAAACAGAGAAAAGAACAACTGACCGGCAGCAGCATGTTCTCGAGACCACTCTGCTAGTGAGATCACAGCATGATAATGCTTCAGGTATGCATGTGGGTTCTGCTATCAGAGCACCTGGGTTTAATAACTGGCTCCACCACCAATGGCTGTGTGACCCTCACCAAGTCACCTAATCCCTCCATTTATCCCACTTTCTCTATGTTCCCCTTAATTCATTTTTTAAAGTTGATGGCATATCCCCTCCCCCTCCCTGTAAGAAAAGAAATCTGACACACTCTCAAGTCCCCTAGTCTCTGTCCTTCCAACCCTTATCATGATAATATTATCTAGACTTGATTCTGAATGATGATGGATATATTTTCTCTTTTCCTTTGGTCTTAGCTAATTGATTTTTAGACATCAAACTTTACTCGGGAATCTGGCCATTTTTACTTAATTTATCTCATTTATCTCTTGAAATCTGGATATTTACCCCTCAGCTCTTATTTAAATATTTTACCCAAAATTAGTTCCAGTGAAGTTCATTCTGTGGCAAAGCATCTAGAGGCCTATATGGCTCAGAATATTTTTTCATACTCTCATACTCGAAGGACAGTTGTAACATTCTAGGTTCTAAGTTCCCTTTCTTCAATACTTAAAAAATACTTTGTAGACTTGTGATAGATTGCCACAAATTCCTTGCTACTACTCCCATTAAGAAGTAGAGTTCAAATCATCTTTCCTTGAATCTAGGCTGGCCTTGATGATTTGTGAGAGCAAGAGAATGTGAAGGGAGTGACATCCTAGAACTGCCAAGGGTAGGTCATAAGAAGATTTGCAGCTCCCACCAGAGATTCCTAGAGCACTCACTCTGGGGGAAGCCAGCCACCATGTAAGAAGTCCCACTACCCTGAAGCCACCATGCTGGAGAAACTAGGTGGAGAAGACACATGCAGGCATCTAGCAGGCCATCCTCAGCTGGGTCTAGCCTTCCAGCTTTCCACACCAAAGCATCAGGCATTGACCAGAACTACCCTTGAACCCTCCAGAAGAGTCTGTCCACTAGATGAATACTCCTAAGCAACCCCTGTCAACCCCTTGTAGAGCAGCTCAATCTGATACACAGAAGTAGTTCATACAATATATGATAAAATGGTTGCTGTTTTAAGTCAGAGTTTTGGAGGTAGTTTGTTATGCAACAATAGAAAACCCAAATGCGATTCCATTGCATTTTTTTAAAATATTTTATTTATTTATTTGAGAGAGAGAGCATGAGAGGGGAGAAGGTCAGAGGGAGAAGCAGACTCCCCATGGAGATGAGAGCCCGATGTGGGACTCAATCCCAGGACTCCGGGATCATGACCTGAGCCGAAGGCAGTCGCTTAACCAACTGAGCCACCCAGGCGCCTTCCATTGCATTTTTACATAGAATGTTGCTATTGAAAACTATCTAGTCAATCTGCTCCTAATTCTTTTATATAGGATCTGGTCTTTCACTCTGAAAGCTTTTGGAGTTTTCTTTGTCTTTGAAATTCTTAAAAGTTTGCTATAATATATCCAGCTGTAAGGTTTTCCTTCTCTTCCTCCATTGACACTCCATGGGCCCCTTTAGTCCAGACTGTTAACATCTTATTTTGTCAATTATGGTAAATTTTCTCCATTAAATCTCCACATACTTCCTCCTCTACCACTTTTATTTTTCCTTTTCTAGATCTCCTAGTATTCAGATGCTAGTGCTTCTATTTGTATTTTCAATATCTTTTTTAATATTTTCTACTTCTTTGTCCTTTTCTTCTTCCTTCTGAGAGTCTTCCTAAATTTGCATCTTTCACTCTCTAATTTGTTCTGAAGTTCTATCCATTCTGCTATTAATCCCATCTACTATATTCTTTATTTCAACCATTATATTTTTTATGCCTAATATTTCTGCTTGGTTCTTTTTCTTTATGTTTTCTTCTTATTGTTTTTTTGCTAATATTCACCTTTCATATATTTTAGTATGTATGTCAGGCTAATTTTAAATTCTTAGACTGTCCACTCTAAAGGTCTAGAGAGGATGGATGAGATTTGGGGTGAATCCATAGCTAACCCATCCCACCCTGAAAAACATCTCCTCAGGTCAGGGCTGCCAGTCTGCCCCCAGGATGAAACAATGTTTTGAGGATCCTTAGGTCATCAGCCCTGTGATTTGGGGAAAGACTCCTGCTTTTCTCCACTGCTTTGATTTTATTCCTGAAGACACCTGAATTACTATGGATGTGGGGACAGGTGCTGCTTGTTCTAAAGCCATGACAGACCAGGGAAACCAGCAGTTCTCCTCTTGATTTATCCTCCCACAGGCAAGGCTGGTTGCCTCTAGCCCCAGATCCAAACCATCAACCCACACACACCAACTCAAAGTAGCCCTATCACCCTAGGTTCTCTCACAGTGTTCTCCCCTTTCTTTGGTGTTTTTCTCTTATGATTCTTCTGAAACCACCTTGGGGGAGAAAGTTAGCAGTCAAGCTAGTTCAGCATCTTGGTGGCAACTGTATCTGGAAGTCCAGAGGTAGAGGAAACTTATAACTATTTCTTGGGTCCTGATATCTCTTCCTGCCACATGTTGACTTTACTGTCAAACTAGTAGCAAGGGAAAGGGTTAGAGTTAGGGTTAGGGTGTACTATGTGTGCTGTATATATAAGGCTGTATACATTAAATGAGTTAACACATGTACACATTTAGAACAGTACCTGACACAGTGAGTACTCAATTAATGTTAGTGATGATAATGATGAAAATGAACCATTACCTTCTAAACTCTGTCCAAGGTCTAAGACTTCCAACAGCCTTATAGAAAGAGAATACACCCCCCCCTACATATCTTTTGTTCTCTCTTATCCTCATACAAGGGAGATTTCTCACACTTCCACACAATATTAATAAAACCATTGCAGCAGAATGGGAAAAGAATGTTAATATTAAGTGCCAGTTGAGAAAAGTTATCAGCAGCAAGAATACTCCAGACCCAATGGGAATCTGGGAATCATGAGAATCTGGCTCCACATGACATGAGATGGCTTCCAGGTGAGACCAATGCCTGCCATGAAGCAAAGCAGGGCAAAGCTCCCCATGCGGCTGTTTCATGACCATGTCTGATTTCAGGCCCCAGATTTGAGAGTCAAAACCATTACATTTTCTTATAAGTATGTTCATTAAGAACCAAAGAAAGAAACTTAACTGCCCCTTCCCCTGAAATATCCATTCATTCATTCATACATGTATGATTGAATGACGTGTATTAAATATCTAATATGTATTAGGCACTGGTTCTAGTCCCTGAGAACACAGCAAAGAACAAGGAAAAGTCACTACCTTCAGAAAGCTTATATGCTAGGGATATAAACTATAAACAAGCAAATATATAGTACCAGATACTTTTAATTGCTGTCAAGAAATATACAGCAGTGATAGATATTTGGAGGATGATCAGGGAAGTCCTCTCTGAGGTGACATGTGAGGTAGGATGTGAATGGAGTAAGGAAGTGATCCAGAAGAATGTCTAGGGACACATAATGCAGGTAGATGGGTCAGAGCAAAGGATCTAGAGGATCTTGTCAGTCTCTGCTTGGTATCCCTGGCCAGTAGCCACAAGAGCCATGCATCTAAACCACACTCAGTTGCACTTGGGGTGAAGGGCTCCTCAAAGCAGTGCACCCTCACAACTGTATACTACGTCTGTACTTAAACTTCGAGCTGCATTCTTATCCCAGCTTTAAAGCTGAATCTCTGCAGCTTTTTTTCAACACCTTTATCTGCTTCCAAAACTCTGGTCCTTTTTCAAAAACAAATTTGGACTATCGTTTATTTTGTTTGTATTATAAAACAAATGTGGAGCTCTTACTATGTATAGGTATTGTTCAAAGCACTTCAAAAATATTGATTCATTGAATCTACATAGTAGCCTTATCACATAGGTATGATAATTATCCCCTTTATACAAGAAAAATGAAGCACAGAAAAGTTTTAAAAAATTGTCAAAGGTCACATAGGTACTAAGTGGTAGAACCAGGATTTTCAGTATAAGATGTTCAGATATTACAGATAAAGCCAAAGACTTGGGTCCCAGTCCCCTTCCTATCCTTGTTAGCCCTTGTGGGTAACCATCCAAATAGAGTTTTTACACTGATACAACATATTTAGTTTGCTTTCATTGACTTCATTTTGTTTTTGTCTTTTTTTTTTTTTAAGATTTTATTTATTTATTTGATAGACAGAGATCACAAGTAGGCAGAGAGGCAGAGAGAGAGAGGAGGAAGCAGGCTGTCCGCAGAGCAGAGAGCCCAATGCGGGGCTCGAT
>ML104638.1:327839-350999 GCA_003697995.1 Taxidea taxus jeffersonii | reverse complement strand
GTAGGCTGAGAGGCAGAGAGAGAGAGGAGGAAGCAGGCTGTCCGCAGAGCAGAGAGCCCAATGCGGGGCTCGATCCCACGACCCTGGGATCATGACCCGAGCCGAAGGCAGCGGCCTTAACCCGCTGAGCCACCCAGGCGCCCGTTTTTGTCTATTTTTTAAAAAACAAATAGCACTACACTTTATTTCTTTTCCTAGGTGTTGTTTTTACCATGCAACAAATGTTCTGGACTTCCTTCCATGTCAGGATATGTGTACGTACCTTCTTCTTGCTAACTACCGCATATCCTTCTGCAGCATGGGCACGCCAACATTTATTCCTCCATTCCACTCAGGTTAAATGCCAGTTTCCACTAGCGTGACAAGGAGGCAACAGATGACCATGAATGACCATCCTTATGCACATCCATGTGAAAGTGATTTTCCTGAACAGATTCCAAGTAGCAGAGCTGCTGAGTCATAGCAGTTCCCTATTTTTAACAGGCCCCACCAAACTGCCCTCCAAAGGGCTATGCTAATTTACACTACCACCAGTCATATTTAAAAGAACCAATTTTCCACCCCATTTGCCAACTCTTGGCATTTTCAGACTTTGATTTCTTATAATCCAATGGGTAGAAAGTGATTTCTCTTGTTGTTTTCATCTGCACTACCCTAATTACTAATGACATTGAGCATCTCTTCATATGCTTATTAGCCACTTGTATTTCCTCTTCTGGGAACTGCCCTTCTCTGTATCCTTTGCCCATTTTCCACAGAGCCATTTGTTCTTTCTTTGTTCTTGGTTTTTTAATATGCACCCATATTCACACTAGCAAATGTTTTCTCCTAGTCAGTTGCTTGCCTTTTAGCTTGGTTTTATGATCTCCATTTCTCTCCTGCTATTACTGAGCCTGGAAATGGAATCTACAGGCATAATAACCACAAGCCTCTCAGAAGACACTCTCACTGCCTTTCCTCTCTGCCCGCTGGCTGGCCTGTGCCCTCGTGGAAGCAATTAGCTCTCTGCTCAGCAAACTGGTGCCTGTCTGTGTTGATGACCTTGAGTGTGCCCTAGACGGTGAGGGCTTTGTCTGCTCGTTTCTATGTCTCCAATCAGGTCTAGCATGGAGCCTTATGTATTGTAGGTACTGAAGCCAAACTCATTTATGGCCACCATTAAAACACAGTGACTTGCTCCCAAGTATGATTCACTCAACTCTGCTAAGCAAGTATTACCATCGTCAAAGAGTGGCTTCCCTCCTTCCCAGAAGCAGAAAACAAAACAAGGAGGCATGTGGGTTGTCTCAATGAAATATTAAGCAGCTCTCTCCAACAATGTGGGCAATGGTTTGTGTGGTTGTTACGGAGTCCAGGAAACAGGCAGAAAGGGAGGTGTATGACCAGACCACAATCTTTAGATCTGTTGTCCTCTTTGGGAAGGGTTTTAGTATTAAAAGGACATTTGTTCTCATTAATGCAAAATTAAGGAGTTTAAAAAGCTTTTACAACCTAGACTCCCACTGAGAGGCCAGATCTAACACCCTAATCGGCCTTCTCCTCCAACTACTGATTAGAGCCAAGCTGCTCCTGTGGTCCCAAACAGTCTGACAACAAGCAGATGAGAAGGAGGGAAGGAGCAAGAGATCGTGCACTGGCTTCTACAGTCACCCAGGCCCTCCTGGGGACTGATCAAAGGATGCATCACTAGACACCTGTCACATTACTGAGAGGCAGGTCACCACTCACTTGGCCCAGGAGAACTGGAATCACTAACTCTCCAGGCAAAAAGGGGTGAACCAATGTTCAAATCCCCTTTACTAAATCCCTCAAAGTAGCCACCCATCCTGTACTTAAAACACCTGTAGTAAAATGTTGGTAGCTTTGAAGCTGGGTGATGGGTATTGGTCTGTTCATAATAATATTCTCCCTACTTTTATGTCTATATAGAATTTTTTAGAGTTTTAAAAAAAAGGCTTTTTAATGCTAGCTATAACAGGAATGCATAACATCCTAATCCTTCCTTGGACATTCTTTTGGGAAGTTCCTCCCTTCACTGAGCTACTGCACCCTCCTGCTCTGGTCCTTCTAGAGGCCTTTAAGAGCTCAGTGTCTAAAGTCAGACCAACCTGGATTCAAAAGCTGGAGTCACCATTTGCTGCCATATGACTCTGAGCATATGAACCTCTCTGAACCTCCACTTTTCATCTGCAAACAATGGGGCCATTAATGTAACCTACCTCATAATGATGTTGGGAAAGTTCAATGAGATCATAGGTAACACCCTTACCAAGCATGCAAAGTACTCATTTTTATTTTGCTAGCTTAATAAGTCTCCTCCCAGAGGCCAAACAGAACAGATCACTGACCTCTGCACTATGGGAGACTTGATAAAAGGGGACCAACAAAATACTCAGCACCTGAGCCCATAAAAAGGATGCCCTGAAATTTAAAAATCACAAACTTCCGTGACTATGGCAAACAATAAAAATTGTGCCCAAATTCAAGTGTCCCCTGTATCTTGGCATCTCCCACAACTACAATAATCTTTAGTTGTCTGTGCTGATGCTCTGAGACACAAATAGAAATAAAGAGAAAGCTGTGGAAAATCCACTCCACTGAATCCTACAGAGAATCAGAGAGAACTCACTCTTCCCTCGCCCTATTTATGAACTGTGTGAGTGAAGAGTTCGCTTACTCATTATGCATTTGTACAAGAAAGGGTGCACACAAAATGCAAGAAGCAGCATAGGCCATTTTGTTCCCACTGCAGGGTGACCTGTTCCTTCAGAGGAGAGCCCTCCGCAACACTCTGCTATCGCACTATGATTACTAGGAGCACATGATCATCTCCAGAGCCCAACATACCTTGACCTGTTTTCCAAAACATGACTCCATGCATTTGTCCTGACACTCCAATGCCACAAACTTCCTGGAGCAGCTGCCGAGGAAGGGCAGCAAGGCACTCATTTAGGGCTTGGATGATTCTGCTCACATCCTGTTCCTGCTCCTGCCCCTGGAAACAGAACAGGACACGTTGGGCAGGGGCACACAGACAGGGAGGGAGAGGAGGTCAGAGGCCTCAAGGAATTTCCTGGGTACTATCGGCGAAGCTAATTCCACTGGGTCACTTCCAGGACCTGCTCACTGGCCTCAGGGAGGACATGTGGGACTGAGGGTTCTCCACCACCTCCATCAGGGCCTCGAGCAAGAATGTAGTGGGCAAGACTCCACTCCCTCCCCGCACAGGTGAGGCACTGCTGCGAATTAAGATTCAGAAATGGCCAAGGCTCTGCCCTCTGCTGTGGGTGAGTCTGAGCTGAGGAAAGCATTGTCTCTGCCCTATAAGAGTGGACAGTCTAGCAGGAAGGACAGGAAAACACAAGAAAGACCATAATGTAAGAGTAGAAGTTAAGGGTCTGTCACAAGGGACACAGAGGTTCGGGATAAGGGAAGGATGGAATATAGCCGGGAGGAACCTGGCAGGAAAGTTGTAGACAGGAAAAGCCTAATGGACTTAAGCACTTTAGGACAAGCTTTAGCATTTTCTTCCACGTGGACTTTAGTTCATCTACATGGCAAACATTTCCTGAGTGCCTTTAGGGCAAGGCCTTAGACTTGGAAACAAAACACCCACTAGGCAAGGCAGGCGAGGAGATAACCCCAAGAAGAGCCCCAGGGAGATGGTCCATATGAGGGGCAGGTGGGAGATGAAGCTATAAAAGAAGAGAGGCTGAGCCCAGTGGGGGACCTCAAGACCCAGGGCGAGAGGCTCCTCCTAAAGCCCTCTCCATGGGCTTTCTGAATAGGAAAGTACCATCATCAGAAGGTTAATTAGGCAATGGTATAAGCTATCCAGAGAGACTGGTAGTATAGAGAGATTTTGGTGGGGGCAGGGGTGGAAATGAGATTCAAGAACGTCAGGACCATCCTTTCCTGATTTGCCTTTTTTCTGATCTGCTGTGCCTCCTTAAGAACTTCTCAAGGCAGAATAACCTTGAAAACCAAAGTCATGAGAAATAAGGAGCTGTAAACAAACAGCTTACTAATATCTATGAACCAAATGGTCTTAAGCGACAAATATGTGAATAGAATGCAGGATTTGAAAAATGTTAAAGGTCTCTGGAGTCAGAAGCAAAAGCACATTTAGAGATAACAAAATGCCAAAACCAATTAAGCAGTGTATCCAAATGGGTGGGAGGTACAGACTAATATAACTTTAAAAGTAGGTGACTCACACCAAAAAATTTTAGGTAGGTTCCATGACCATCTCTTCTTTTAAACTATGAAGTCCCTGTTAAAGACTAGAAATCAGACTCCAAGATCCCATCCAATCCCAGGAGATGCCTCAATTCAGTAAGAAGTTTCAAAAAGCTAAGGAGGCCACCACAAAATATGCACTTGGAAAAGCAACCCAGATGACATAACTGTTTCCTCAAGGATTAAGTAGATTTCAAGACTCCACACCCAGTGTAGAGCCCAGCGTGGGGCTTGAATTCACGACCTTGAGATCAAGACCTGAGCTGAGATCAAGAGTTGAACACTTAGCCACCTGAGCCACCCAGGGGTCCCATGATAAAGAATTAAACATGCATGTTTAAAAGAGTCGTGCCTATCTGATTAACATTTGTGCTTAAGGAAACTTCTGAGTATTTGGTATTTCAGATAAATTTATATGTTTAAGAAAATTTGGCCTAGGTTACCTTTGTAATTGAGTAACTGATCTAGATTTGCAATTGTAAGTTCAAATCTCACTACTGTATATTTATAAAAGGATTTTAAACATATAAAACATTTAAAGTTTACATCATTATCCATTTAACTTACTAGATTTATAAGAATTACTTAGGTATTCTGAAAAGCTTTGGGTCAGGCAACTAGAGTACCTTATATACTTATACATAATATTGTGTACTGTTATATTTTATATTATATATTTATATAAAATGTATAACTAAGGTACTTAACTGAGATGGCATTAAGTATTATTCAAAGATCCTCAAAAATGATAGTGACATGTAAAACTTACAAATGGAACCAGCTTTATGAGCTAAATTTAAATGTTTAATAACTAGGGTTCTGAATTTAATAAGTTGAATACTTATTTTTATTTCAACCAAAGTAAAATGTTCTGGCACACAAAAATTATCTCAAGGAACAAAATAAATTTATACTTAATAACTAGGACCCATGGAAAACGCAGAAGAGAAATGTGGCTCAGGTCTTAATAAATGTCTGGTCTCTGGAGAACTAAAAAGCTCACAGTCTTGGAAAAGTATCTAAAGACTAAGCCCTCAAGCCCCAAGATACCCTGCCCAGGGCCGAACGCAGCCTTCTCCTCCTTAAGACAAACCCCTCACATGCCCTGTCAGCCTGCTGGCCTTGGGCAGGGGGCAGTTCTAAGGCTCCAAGCAAGCCTGAACAAAGGAGCAGAAGAAAAGGAAGGCGAGGTTGGGTGGGATGTGGGAAGGAGTGCAAAGAGGGCACAAATCATTTCCCTGAGGCTGCAACCCCAGATTCTAACAAGACTCTATGGCAGCACTGACTAGGCAGCGAGAGACCAATAGAGAGGAGATGAATGGCTGTGCACCTGAACTAGATGTGTTGGGAGTATAAAAATACATACCAGACTTCAGATTTAATATGAAAACACACAATTTATCTTATTAATAATTTTATATTAATTATTATACATTGAAATGATAGTACATTGGATACATTGGACTAAATTAAATATGCAATTAAAATTAATTTCAAGGGACGCCTGGGTGGCTCAGTTGGTTGAGCGGCTGCCTTCGGCTCAGGTCATGATCTTAGCGTCCTGGGATCGAGTCCCGCATCTGGCTCCTTGCTCGGCGGGGAGCCTGCTTCTCCCTCTGCCTGCCACTCTGCCTGTGCTCCCTCCTGCGCTCTCTCTCTATCTGACAAATAAATAAAAATAAAATCTTTAAAAAAATTAATTTCAAATGTTACTTTTTACTTTTAATACTAGAAAACTGAAAATTACAGGTGTGCATCACATTTGTGGTTAGAATTTCTTTTGGATAGTGCTAAAGAGTTCCCACAGGACCTTGGAAAGTGTATCAACCCAAGACAGAGGAGCCACTGTTTAAAATAGGCCCAGGGTGGGTGAGTGGTGTGGGTAGGGATAGTGGAGGAGGAAAATGGGCCAGGTGGCAGTGAAGACAGTGGGGGTAGTCAGTGTTCAGCAATTAGTTCGAGTTTCAGTGGTGAGTGTGATCAGGCAGTAGCTCTTTGACAATGGGCACACCCACAATGTAACAGGATTGGTGCTGCCTCCTTTCCTTGGTTCAAAATATCCATCACTCTACCAAATCAAATCCTAAAACTTTAGATCTGACAAGTATGAACTCTGAAAAACAATCTGAGGGTTTCCAAAGGGCAGGGGGTGGGAGGTTGGGGGAGACTGGTGGTGGGTATTATGGAGGGCATGTATTGCATGGAGCACTGGATGTGGTGCATAAACAATGAATTGTTACACTGAAAAGAAATTAAATAAGAAAAAAAGAATGCAGAAACTCATTCAACCCTCCTCCCCCACAACCCCTCTTTACAAATGAGGAAACTGAGGCCCAGAAAGGGGAAAGTAATAACTCAGAAAGGGTGACAGAGATTCCGGAAAATATCCTGGTATTTTAAAGTCGCAAAACTTAAAAGCTTCCAAGCTTGACCTTGGTGTATACAATACTTTCTAAGAGTAAAAAGTATGGACATAAGGAAAGGACAGAGTCATTAGGCATTTCTGTAGCTCAGTGGTCCTCACCTCAGGAGTGATGTTTGTCCCCGAGGGTACATTTGGCAGGATGGGGACATTTTGGGGTGTCACAACTGGGTAGAAGGATCTACTGGCATGTAGTACGTAAGGCCAGGGATACTGCTAAATATCCTACAATGCAGAGGACAGCTCCCCACAACAAAGAATCATCTAATCCAAAGTATCGACAGTGCCAAGGTTGAGAAATCCTGCTATAGATGAAATTACAGCAATACTGTTTGTCCCAGAGCACAAAACAGACATGGAGGATGCAAGGGGGCTATACCTGGCCTCTCCTAAAACCATCATTAGGCTGAAGATGGCTCTATTTCATAGTTCATATAGTGAAATAAGCATTCTAAAATACCCTGATGCCCCAGCCAAAGTAATTTTGAGTCTATGAAAATGCAAAGTGCTCCTGAACTCTTTATCCTCTGAAATGTTTCTGAGCAAGATGGACTCTGAACCCTAAAGAACTTAGATAAGTGCCAAAAGATTGTGAAAAACAAGCTCTAGGGAATGAGGCTTGTTCATGGCTGGAAAGGGCCTTAGAGGCCACCTATTCAACTGGGAGAACAAGCAAAGATCCAGAAAGAAAAAAAAAAAAAAAAAAGGCCCTAAGGTTTCACAGAAAGTTTCTGGATATTAATTTCTATTGTCAATTAACTGAACATAGAGCTACCTTTTTCAGGGAATTAATGGAATCCAGCTCTAAGAACTGATGATCTTTCTGAACCCACATCTCCAAACAGATCCCACTCTGGTGAAATTCTCCATTTCTACCCCGTAGCTTTCGCAAAACACTAGTTTTAATATATAATGATCCATCCGATCTTTTTCTGACATTTAAATCAGCTTATCTCTCCTGTCTGTGTCTGCACAGTCCTTCCTCTAAGGTGTCTCAGCCTTTGGGTCCTGGTATCTTTTGACCAAGTGTTTCAATTCCTCAACCCACATTCCACCCCTGCGGAATGAGAAGAGCCACTTATGCCCTGATTCTACAATCTTAGTTCCTGAGGAAAACCTATATTCTGCCCTTGGGAACAAACTGAATCCTGAACTTTAAGATACCGGATGCCGGCAGGTGTGAGGTGCAGAGAGGTCAAGAAAAAGAGGGAGGCCTGAGGTCACACGGAGAGAGCAATTTCCCCAGATCAAAGTACAGAAAGTGGAGGGCAGAGAGCACCGGGATAGAGCGCCATAAGCAATACCACCAGAGGCCAGAGAGCCAGAACGGGTGGCTGTCAGCAGGTGGGAAAAGCTCCTGGGACGAAGGGTAACGGATCAGAGGGAACTGCAGCAGGCTGGAAGAGGTCAGGAAGGCTGGAGAAATCTGGGAGACTTCTTTGAAGAAGATGGGTATCGAGGAGGCCTCCTTTGAGGAGCGAGGGAGTGGCTCCCCGAGGCGACGCAGCTCCAGGACGCTGCCTCACCTGGGGCCCTGCCGCCGCACCGTGGGCCGCCGCCTCAGCTCGCGTAGCCCGGGCACAGCTCGCCAGTACCACAAACCCGGACGGGTCGCCGGGCACGGCCTCCAGCAAGGCCGCCTTCACGGACGTAGTGCCCAGGTCGATACCGAGAGTGACCACCCGCGTAGCCATTTCCTCAGAGAGTCGCACAGCTGACGTCTGGGATACTGGCGCACAGTCCAGCGCGCTCCACACGGGTTCTAGGCGCCGAGGCGGGGCCAAGCCTTCAGCCACACCCAACATTGAGGCTTTTCACCTTCCCATTGGTCGAGGAAGGCGCAGTCCCGCCTTCCCTTGCGGCGAGCTCTGGCAATAGGCGGAGAGGCGGCGGAAGGCAGGATCTAGAGGGCCCCGGTCCCCATGACAGCCGTTCTGGGACCGTGGCCTCGCTCCCCGGCCTCGCTCATCGTAGTGGCGCAGGGTTCGCCGACAGGCACTCGGGGCTCCGAGAGCCTCTGTGTCCCCAAAAATGGTTTAAGCCTCCCACACACCCGAGCCCTCATCCCTGCCAAGGCGCCTAGGCCCCTCTGCTCAGCCCCAATCCGGCCCAATTGTCGAGCTAAGACTAAACTACAGTTCCCAGAGTGCATCGCCGAGAATCAGGTGGCTGGAGTCAGGTGACTTCTGCCCCGCCCTCACCCAAAGTCAGGCTGCCGGGGGAAGCGGGGAGAGTCCGAAACTGATCCAGCGTCCGGTGTGTTCGGTTCCCTGGTCCTAGAGGATCTCAGCTGAGAGTCGGCGCGGCCCCAACAGCCTCCCTCCATTTACCCGGCCGAACCCCAGACGGTTAAAGACTGGCACTGTAAGTCGGTTGAGGATCTTGCCACGCGTGTAGTCCCCCTCCAGCCGCGCCCGGGGTTCCATCACCTACCAGGAATCCCGGCCTCGAGACACCACACAGCCTCCAGATTGAAAGGCCCGCGTGGTGGTGAGCGGAGGCAGGGGACACGGGGCTGCCAAGGCGGTGTGGGTGGCTCTACCCCAGTGCAAGTCCGAAGCCCCCCTCCCCGCCTTCGGGTTAGTTGCGACCTGAATATGGGTCGCAGAGTTTACAGATTACTTTGGAGGGAGGAGATGCTGGAAAGCCATTCCACGAACCCGCGTTGGTGTGCTGAGCACCAGCCTGGGTTTTGGGGAGCTGGGTAGAATGAGACTCCGCCCTGCATTCCAGGGCTTTCAGGCTTGGGGAAGGGAGGACAACTGCCTGGGCCCTACCCTTTTCAAAGAATTGAAAAAAATAATCACCTGTTCTTTATGAGAGCTTGCTAGGTGCCCGAGGCAATGGTAATGATCATTTTACAACATTGTTTCTCAACCTTTTTTTTTTAATGAACTCCTTCCCACCACCATGAAATTTTAATACACTAATTTAGTCTGTTTATGTACTGTGCCCCTTTGGAGAACCACAAGCCATGTTTTTCATTTCATCTCATTTAAGTCCCATGATGTAGTCTCCCTGCCCTTGTTCTCACATTAGGAAATTGAAGATTGAGGAGGTTAAGTAGCACCCCCAAAGTCACACAATTAACATTTGGGGAGCCCAGATTCAAACCTATGCAGTCTGTCTGCAGGGCACACATTCTTGCTACTTTCTGTGTTTCACAAGAGAAGGAGACTCAAGGACTTCCAGGTTGTAAAACTAGTTGACATGATTAAATCAGATACTTGACAGCAGCTGGAGACCCCTGACCCCAGGTTGCTCCTGGGACTTGTGGTTAGGAATGGGAGACTTCTTAAAATGGTATTTGAGTAAAGCCTGGAAGATAGAACTTACACAGGAAGAGGGCCATGCTGACAGAGCCCATGGTCATGAAATTCTCCCATTTCTACCTTGTAGCATTCACAAGACATAGTTTTAGTGTATACATATCACTCTGACCTTTTTCTGACATTTTAATCAATTTACCTCTCAATGTCTATCTGTCGTGGTGTCTTTCCTCCAAGGTATCTCAGCCCCTGGGGCTGGGGGACTTTTGCTGACCAAACATTGGAGTTCCTCAGTCCACATTCCACTCCTGCAGGATGAGAGAGGAGCTGGTTAGGCTTGATTCATATCCGATTTCCCGAGGAAAACCCAGACTTTACCCTGAGGGACATTCTGAATCCTGAACTTATGGACACAGGGACACAGGAAGATGTGAGGAGCAGAGAGTGGCAAGAGTGAATGGGAGACCTGTGGTCATTCCACAGACACAGGAGAGCAATTCCCTGCAGGTCAGGGTACAGAAAGTGGGTGGTAGAGAGCATAGAGATACAGCATCAAAGGCAAGGACTCCAGAGGAGGCCAGAGACAGAGGACGTCTGTGCCAGCAGGTGGGAAAGCTCCTGAGATAAAAACCTAACAGATCAAATGGAACTCCCTGGAGGAGACAGGGACAGGGACAGGCAGAAATCAGGCAGGCTGGAGACCCCGGGAAGAGATGTCTTTGAAGGGAGGGGTTGTATCAGGAGGTGCTTGAGGCCTTTTGGGAAAACTGAAACCAGAGAGGTGTTTTCACACAGCCGGACTCCCTCTCCTAGCTCTCCCGGGGGGGAATCTCCAGAGGCTGTCAGGTGGGAGGGTCTAGGCTCTGCATGCTAAGGCAGCAGGTACAGACAAGTTAGAGATATCCATGCTGACTTGCCCCATCTTGACCTGAGGTTCATCTGCTGTACATTGGACTATAGGTGTTATGTGGTACATCTCCCTCACTTAACCAATGAGTTTCCCCTGGGCTAATCTGGGACTCATCTCTCACTGGGTTCCCATCATGTGTGATCCCTGCCAGTCTGGGCGAGGTGACATTTGTTAAATGAAAAAGTCTTAACCTGGTGTCCTTGGGTGGCATTAGCCCTTTATGCTTTTGTCCCAGGACAGGAATGCAATTACTTTCCTTAGGGTTCGTAGGTTCAGCAAGTCAAATATCTGACCACAGTTTGGATAACTTTGAAAACAAACAAACAAAAAACCCCAGGCAATGAAACTGCATTCTTTCTTTTTGTTAACTAGTTACAAGAAGCAGGTGAAGAGGGAGAAAATAGTGGTTGTCTACTTCCTCAGAGTGGAACCTTACACAACACACTTAGCCTTTCTGAGCCCATGGCTCCACATATCAAAGAAAGCTGTGTTCCACATCCCCCTTCCCCTAGTCACCTCCAAGCTGGTGATGCAAAGCGCATGATGAGGTCGTAGGCGTGAGGTGAATATCCTATCCTTTATGTGCCTTGATTCCAGCTGGCATATTGTCCATTTGTTGCTGAGTTGCTCCAAAATTAACCTGAACTCTTGCTGTTTGTTTTTCTTCCTAGTTATTTGAAATTGAGGAACATGATAAGGAGTTGGATGATTATTTTTATCCTTCTTCCCCTGAAGCTCATAAAGAAGTGTGGTGAGTTTAGAAATGGGTCATCAGCTTCGTAAAGAGGGAGATGGTGCAACAGAGTAAGTAGCCAGACCTGCTCATAGCCAAGGGTTTAGGATTGTCCAGCCTGTATTTGTCTGCCGGCTCCTTGGCCAAATGACCACTGGGTGGTGGAGCAGATGCGGGTATGGGGTTCAGGACTTTCACAAGGATCCAGATGATTCTGCAAATAATTGGCCTTCTTCCGTGAGGTCCCTGTTACCTTTCCTGTACCACCAAAGTCGAACTGAGGCACTCCAACAACTCCATGCTCTGTGGACCTCACAGAAGGAATTCTAAGTCCTAGGAGATGCTGCAGAAGCGAACGAAGTCACCACCATGTTGCACCTGGTTCTTCTGTCAGGCTCAGATACATGAGGAGTGTTCCTAGCATCCCCTTGTAAGTTGAAAAAACCTTCTCTTAGAGAGAAACCGAGAAACAGGGTGCAGCAGTCCAAGTGCAGCAAGGGCCTCACGTACACAGACTGGTTCAAAAGATACCATGGGGTTTGGGCATCCTTGTGAAGTTTGTGAAAGCAGCAGGGCCCTTAGAGGCCTGTATCATTCTATCAATTCTCCCACTGCCCGAAACATTGCTGAAATTTCTTCCTTGAAAAGGATAGAAAGTATTTATACTCCTAGGATGGCAGGCCAGTTATTTTGATCATCAGCTTAGCTATTGTCAAAAATCAAATATATCTCAGAGTGCCTGGGTGACTCAGTCGGTTAAGTGGCTGCCTTTGGCTCAGGCCATGATCCCGGGGTCCTGGGATCAAGCCCCAGGTCACGCTCCCTGCTCAACAGAAGCCTCCCTCTCCGCTCCCTCTGCTTGGGCCCACTCTCTCTCTCTCTATCGAATGAATAAAATCTTTTTTAAAAAATCAAATATATCTTAAAATCCCTGACTAAAGATTTCAAATGACCCTTGTACGCACAATACAAATCCTGCAGAAGCTTCCTGAGAGCTGTGCACAGTGGCGGTACCATAACAGTCATGTGGCCTCTTGACGGCTCTTCCAGATTTGTTAAATAATCAGTCATGTTACTTTGCAGTCACACCTTGTGGATAAACAATTCCCAAGAAAGGGAAGGTGGTACCATGAAGCCTGGTGTTTCTCAACATGAATTCCAGAGCCCCACTCCAGACCTGCTGGCTCATATTCTCTGGGCCTGAGGCCCAGGTATGTGTCACACCTGCACTGTCAGGCTTTAGATAAAGCCCAGGAAGGAAGAGCACATCTGGCTACCACCACCTGAGTTATACAGAGGGGAAACTTCAGCCCCGGAGAGGGTAAAAGTCGTTCCCAAAGGTGGGACCTGCATAGGATCCCTGCTCCGTTTTATTTCTTTGTCTCCTTTCCTGAATGTCATTGAAAAAGAGTGATGTAAACACCACAAAATCAAGTGACTAGAATTGGGGTTCTAATCTTTTTCTGCTTGTTTTCACTTTGCTCTGGGGATCCGTTATCAAGGACTGTAGATGAGTCTCTGACTTCTCTGGGTGCACTCTTGAGGCACTGCCACCCAGTGGCGAGAAGCTGGGCCTCTGGCCCAACAGGCCTGGGTTTGAATCCTGCCTCCTCCATTTCTGAGCTGTGTGGGCAAGACACTTTCCCTCTGGAGATTCTGTTTTCTTATATCCAAATTGGGAATGATAATTCCCACCTCTCACTGTTACAATAATTAGAGAATGGGTTAGCAGTGTGGCAGAGTGGGTGGGATGGGGAGCACAGTGCAAGGTGCCAATAAGTATTCCTTCAGAAAAAATTTTAAAAATACCCTGCCTCAGGAGAAACTTTAGGTGGTTTCATGAAGACTTATTTAGTAATTCTTATGGTTTTCAGAGCCTCTTTCTAAAGGGACAAACTTTAGAATGCACTCTCCCTGGATACGATGCCTGTTTCTTAACTGCCTGCCATCTTGAGCTTGAAAATGTCCTATCGTGTTTACCTGATGAGAACAGTCGCCAGCAATTATTTGGCACTCAGGCCACATAGGAAATGTGTCACAAACACTACCACACTGTATCTTCACAGTGCCATGTGAAGTACGTAGTGCCGTTCCCTCCACCTTATAGGTGAAGAAAGAGGCCCACATAGAGGTTACGAACAAGGAAGGAAGAAAGCAGGGGAATGACAAAGCCAGATGGACCATGTGACTTCAGAGCCCAGTCTCTCAGCTGCTGAGTGCCTCTGTCACCAGGGACTCTTAGTGAGGGGAAAGCAAAGAGTCCGTGATCTGGTTCTCGGGAGCTCACAACCTCCTCTTGTAAAGTGCTAAGAATATGGAAGAGCAAAAAAAAAAAGAATATGGAAGAGCAAAGGCCACGTGGATCTCTAGCTTGCCATGACCACAGCCCAGTAGAACCTTTGGGCCCAAGGTTATGGGTTATCCCAGAGATGTGAGGGCTGCCTGGCATCACTTTCTGTCCTGGGCACTGTCTCATCAGTGGTTTTGCTTATCTGGTGTGGTCCTCAACTCTAGATAGAAAATAACAACAGGGACCTTAAGTCCTACCAGTTCCCAGCTGTGCAAGCCCAGAACAAAGCCTCACGTTACTATCAAGAGTGTGAAAAAGAAGGGGAAGAGTTGCCAAAGCTGCCTCCAAGTCCTGAGGCTACACATGAGGGAGGGGTCATCCCACTCAGCTCTGAGAGGCTTGGCCTCTGCCAGGACCAGCATGGGAACATACCCACTCAATGGAACTCAGCCAGGCAGATGTGAGGAGAGTTCCAAGACTAGAGACCTCAGACTGTGGGATTCTACCCGTTTGAGGCTTGCAAGTGCATGTGACAGAGCCTGCATCCGTCCACATTCATGGTGCAGGGTTGTCGTGGGGAAGGTGGCCCTCCAACACCCCAGGTAGCAGAGCCAGGCCCAGAAGTACAAAGTTCCAGGCTGGCCAATTCCTTGGCAGGAGATGAGGTTACTGTTCTTAGAGATGTTCAGGCAGAGGAAGAGCAACTTCCAGGTAGGAATAATGAAAAGGGGGATCAGACAGTGGAGGTTTAATCCAGAACTTTTAAGTTCCCTTCCAACCTAAACACTTAAAACTTCTGATCTCAGTTCTTGATCTTCTGTCTGGAGGGAACCGGGAGGAAAGAAACCTGGGCCCTGCCTACAGCCATCCCCCCTACAAGCAGTATCTTAATCAAGTTGAGCTCCTTTCCCATGAGCTCCCTTCCTGTCCAGTCTAGCATCATGACCACTCCTTAATCCTTGTGTAACCCAGAAGGCCCTTAGCTAAGGGAGGTAAGGTAGACAGGTGGCTGGGGCTTTGAGTACACCTGGGAGTAGGGTGGGGTGGGAGTGTGGGCTCCTCTAAGAACACAGGAAGAGGTCAGGGAGAAGCTAACTCACTCGGGTTCTATGGCCAATTTGCTCTGAGGTATTTGGCCTCCCAAACCTGCTTCCTCCCTCACTCCCAAGGCCTATTTGTCTACCTTATCCTGCATTTAACACCTTAGTGCCAAGAAGAAATCACTGATAGTGAGACCATGGTATTCACCATTTCTCCCCACTCCCCAGTATAGTCAGCCTCAGGAAGGGGATCAGTGAATGGCTTAGGCTAAGTTAGTACAGAGTCCAAAGGGGTTCTTTAGAAACAAGGTAGCTGGACCCTGTGTATCTCTGAGAGTACAGAAAAGGGCTGGACCAGTTCTACAGGGCCATTTTAGCTCCATGAACAGAGGAGACCCCAGTGCTTTCCCATCTGAAGAGGTGGTTCAAGTCTAAATTTTTCAGTCCCAGATTGATGCTTGAATTCCTGTGTGACAATTTTTAGGATCCAGTATTCTAAAACTCTGGGTCACTCAGCCTCAGAGCCTCTCAGTGTGGGGAAGAAGCAGCTATGGTATTTCTTGCTTGGGCCTATGTCTGCCTCTCTGGCAGCAGAAGGAAAAAGAACATAATGAAGGCTCAGGTTTCCAGGCCCATCACCCATCCTCTCAGGACCTCCGTGTCTTCTAGAAGATGGGGGTTGTCCTGAGTCGGAGCTCATGAGTTCAGATATTGGGGATTCTCATTCCAGTTCTTCCTTGTGAGCCTAAGTTCTCTGACCTAATGATTTGTCATTGGTTTGGGTCCTTCTAGAGTCGACAGTCGACCTCACTGTTCCTCCCACTGTGAAACTGGAAAATGGAAGCTCAACCAACATCAGCATCACCCTTCAGTAAGTCCCTGGGCCCAACTCTTGTCATCAGCCAGTTCATTCACCCCAGGGCCAGGTCAAGGTTGACTCCTGGCTCTGTTCATATTTCAAGTGTGATACCTTTGCCTCTTCACTTTAAGACAAGCCAGAGAACCCAAGGGCCAGTGGATATTCTGTATGGGGTCATCAAGTCCCTTCTGTCCTGAGAAAATAAAATAAGCTTTTTAAAAAAAAGAGAGAAAGGTGATAGCATGATAGCAGGTGATCTGCAGACTCAGAGACCTAGAGTCTCTCCACTCCTGGCCACTGAATCCTTGTTTCAGGAACCTTTTCCTTGGCTGAGATGGCCTTGAGTGACCAGCATTTGATGCTTCAGAGTGGTCCCTTCCAAGGCTCTAAGTATTTGCTGAGAGCCCTGAGGGTCAGGGGTCAAGGAGTTGAGCTGTTCTGAGATCCCTTCCAAAAGCAGAAGTGACCTTTTTGGGTGGACCCCATTCATGGCAACACTCTCACTTGGCCTTGTCTAAGAGTCTTACTGGCTAACGTCTGCTGGTTCAGTTGTGAGGTACCGACCTAGTACAGACTGCCAGAGAGCCTGCCTCCTCCCTGTCCTTCACTGCTTCTCTCTACTCTTGCCTCCCAGCCATGAGGATTCCCCGAGATCTAGAATCCTGTCCTTTTCTCTTTACCCTTCTCCCCTTTTTTCACCTCTCCTGGGAAGTCTGATCTCTAGCCAAAGCTTTGATAGGAACTTGGATTCCGTCCCAGCTCCTGCCACCCCTCTACATGGACACCTTATAAATCTGACAAGCCATCCCCTCACCACATCACCCCTCTCCAGAATCCTCAGGTGGCTTTCCGTGGCCTTCCAAATGAACCCCAGGCCTGTACATTTACACTTGAGGACACCACCAGCTACTCCCATCATACATGTCTCCTGGCTTTCCGGGGACACACTGGTCTCTGCTCAGACCCAAGCCCTTGAAAGCCTTCTCTACCAGAACAGATGGCAGGCATGATCCTGTTAGCCTCTGGACACCTCATTTGGCAGTCACAGCCCGTTCCCACCTTCTCATGCTCTCCTCTGGCCCCTGTGGGCCTCTTGTCTCCCGATACTGATGGAAAGCTCCTAGGAGCAAGGACCCCACCCCGACCACTCAGGGCCTAGCATGGAGCACTTAATTATAAATGCTTGAGAAGTGACAGACCCCAAATCCCTAATTGATTGAGCAGTGGCAGGCCCGATGTAAAGTCCAGAGGATTGAGATCTCACAGTGTCCAACTTCTCAGCAGTAATCAGACTTTTATCCTCCACAGGCATCCATTAAATGCAACCTTGGTGCTCACTTTTCAAATCACATTTCGTTCAAAAAATGTTACTATCCTTGAGCTGCCCGATGAAGTAAGTAATGAATTTTAACTGCTTGGTAACAAAATAGTCTTTAAGTAAGTGCTTTTCAAAATAGGCCACCTTGTTTTTATACTGTGGGCTGCTCCTGTTCCATCATTCTAAAAATCTCTGATTTGGGCTTTGTTTGTCTTTGAGGATGGGCATTTTATGCCGTGTAGATGAAATGAGGAGGGTGGTCACAAGAAATTTGAGGCAAAAATGGTTCTGGGAATGTAGAAGAAATTCTTAATGAGGTGGCTTTCTAAAACTTGACTGCTTAGAGGGCATTGGCAGATGAGAGTACTGCCCCTGCTTGAAAATCTTTGAGAAATGCAGAATTGTGGGCCCCATCCCAAACCTGCTAATTCAAAACCTGCATATGAGCAAGATCTCCACATGATTTAGGCCCACACTGAAGTTTGCAGAGCACTCTTCTGAGAGTCTACTGGTTGAAAGTTATTTCCAAAAACTGAGGCCAAATGCTGTCTAACGATAACTATTCATAGCCCTTATGCATTCATCTGTTAATATACACATTGCTCCTACCTTACCAACATTTGAGCCAATTACTAACTGACTAGATTAAAAATATCAGTAGGGAAGGCAGCAATGTAGAGAATAAACAAGAGTTTAAAAAAAAAATAGACAAGATAGATGCAGGGATAACTACGTAGCTCGTCATGAGGCCCTGTGTGGTTGCAGAGATGGGCTACAGGTTGGCTCTGAGGCCCCTAGCATGAAAACAGTACTGAAGCATGTGGTCAAATAAAGGGTGTTAACCCAGAAGGGACTTGTGTGGGAGGGCAGTTCTGTCTCACCCTTTAGTGAACAGCACACCTCATTAGAGCCATTTCTCTCAACTTTCCCCCTGCTGTGGTGCATGAAGCCTGCCGTAGGGTAAGAAAAGCCATTGGTTCTCACAGCAGATTGTGGCACCCAGCTGAGGTCTGGTTTGATCCAGAGATCAAATTTAGAGTCTGAGGAATGACACAATCACCTAGTTTAGGGCCAGTAAAAATCAAATGTAATCTTAAGCAAAGAAAGCCTGGCACAGAGAAGCCCACACTGTGCCCTTCCTTGTGCCTAAAGTGCATGCACAGTCAAGACCAGTCCATGGTGTTGGTCAGCACAGCAGTTTCCCCTGCGGATTAGATGAGTCTGGAAAGGAGTAGAACAGGGCTTCTGGCGTGCTGGAAGTGTTCCATTTCTTGACCTGCATGTTTGATCTTGGTTTGTGGTTGTTACTTCATCAAGCTGTGATGTGTGTACTTTTCTGCACATGTGTTATGATTCATTTTTATATAACTTTAATGGTGGATAACATTGTATGTCAACTATAATTTTTTTAATTATATAATGGGAGTCAAATCCAGTTATAGAATGATCTGTACGGGCGCCAACCCACTTTCTAGGGGCCAACCTGTATGCCCCCCCCCCCCCATCCAGCTCTAAGCACTCCTGTCTACTCCCTGTGCCTTTGGAAACCACTAGATAGAATTTGGGGGTCAGGCAGTCTAGGAATCTCAGATAAGGTCCTCCACCCAATACAGCACCAAGTCCTCATTTGTAGACATAAGGTTAGTCATGTCTACTTGATGGGGTTGTGAGGAGTAAAAGCAAGTATAAAATGTCTAGAATTAATTGTATCTGGCATGTAGAAAGAAATCACTCAGTTAAAAAAAAAAAAGTGATAAATTTTGCTGTAGACCTAAAACTGTTCTTAAAATAAAGTTTCTTGGGGCGCCTGGGTGGCTCAGTTGGCTAAGTGCCTGACTCTTGATTTCAGCTCAGGTCATAATCTCAGGGTTGTAAGATTAAGCCTGTGTCAAGCTCCGTGCTGAGTGTGGAGCCTGCTTAAGATTCTTTCTCTCCTTCTCCCTCTGGCCCTCCTCACTTGGCACGTGCATGCTCTGTCTCGATTTTAATTAATTAAAAATAAAGCTTAATAATTTAAAAAAAGATAGTGATAGTTACTATTTCCTTCTGCCTTGTATCCGTTGATTTCCAGCTGACCAGTTTTCTTCCTATCTAGTTCCTAAAGGGACTTAGTGGCCACTTAACAAGTATACAAACAACATTGCCAAAAAAACTTGTTAAAAATAAGAAAAAGTAGCCAAGAGTAGTACGTGGCATGAGGATGTAGCTTGCACAAGGCAGGCCACAAATCAGACTCTGGGCTTTGCAACAGCCACTTATACCATTTCACTTGTTCTGCCAAAGCCCCCTGATTTCCAGTGCTAAAAACACCTTCCAGGATCCTCATAAAGAAGCCACTGACTTCTAATGGCTGCATCCTCACAGTGCCTTTGATATGGATGGAGGTTGGGGCCCAGAGCAATATCCAGGGAACAAAGTGGGGGAGAAGGTTCAGGGAAGGTATCACTCTGCTCCCTGCCACACTTGGGAGATTTGAGAATGTCGGCGGGGTGACTGGGAGATCAGATATTGCAAGCAGGCATCCAAGTACTGTTTCTCAGAGGAGAGCTTTTGATAAGTATTGGTCAGAAAGGGGGGGAAAATGTTCTCCCTGAAGGTGTCTACTGTGTGCACCTCTTCTGTTTTGTCACTTGGCAGCTACACTGGGCATGGGGCAGACATCGTTTCTGGGCATCGAGGAGCCTTTCATTATAAAAGAAGTAGAAGTAATAGCAGTCATAGTATTTATGGACATTATGCCATTCATAGCCTTGTAAGGTAGACACTTCATCCCCATGTACAGGTGAGCAAACTGAGGTCAGAGCTTGAATAACTTGCCTGAAATCACATGGTTAGGAAAAGGAGAAGAGCTATCCCACCTTCCCTGGTAGTTGGGGCAGGGGAGGGCCTGAGGGTCCTCTAACACACAGGTATTGGCGGGGGGAGCATGCAGATAGTTGGTCCAGTGTTTCTCCCTCTTACTTGCAAGCTCTTAAAAGGCAGGGACTATGTGTGGTCTGTCTCATCATTCCTAGAGTGTAGCCTGGGGCTGGACATTCAAGTCCTAATAACTGTAGCACCAGATTGAATTCAGTTTTCTTAACAGGTTGTGGTACCTCCTGGAGTGACAGATGCCTCTTTTCAAGTGACATCTCAAAATGTTGGACAAGTTACTGTTTATCTGCATGGAAATCATTCCAACCAGACTGGGTAGGCTGACCTCAGCCCAAGTGGGCCTTAAGCGATGAGACAGGAGGCTGGCGGTGTTAAGAACAGGGGTGTTTCCTTCAAGCCCAGCCTCAGCTCATCTCAGTCCCTAAACTCTTTCTAGCCCGAGGATCCGCTTCCTGGTCATCCACAGCGACATCGTTAGCACCATAAACCAGGTGATTGGCTGGATTTACTTTGTGGCCTGGTCCATCTCCTTCTACCCACAGGTGATCACCAACTGGAGGCGGAAAAGGTAACCTGCTAAGCTTGTGAAGTCACTGGAGACTAGTAAGATAGGAGGCATTCCAGAAGGCTGTAGGGGGCATGGGCTCAGACTTTGCTCCTCTGCTTTTCTCTCTTCTTGCCCTTTCTAAAAAGTGTCCAGTATGAAAGCTCTAAGAGGCTGTGGCAGGACTTGTAGCTCTGGGCATTTGGTCTGTAGCCCAGTTCAGCTCGTCTGTGTGAAAGCAACAAAATGGGGCTTTTCAGGAAGGGGAGAATGGGCAGGGTTGTGGGTAGTCCACCAGATCTGCTCTGTTGTGGTTCACCCAGCCCTGGAGGAATTAGTGTCAAGTCTTGTGGCAGGGCGGGGGCTGGGTCCTTCAGCCTTAGAGGTGAAGCTGCCCCACCCTGACTTTAAAGACACAGTGGGCCTGGAATTGTGTCTCTACACAGCAAGGACCCAAGCTCTCTTGAGTCACCCCTGCCGAATGGGCCTCATAGGGGGCTGCTGAGCTGGGAGCTAAGAAAGAAGATGCTTCCTCTCCAGAGGAGGCCTCCAAGACTCTCCCTGTGGGGCCAGGACTTGAAGAGGCAGGAGAAAAAGGGAGGGAGGGAGGGAGGAAGGAAGGAAACAAACTATTTCCCAAGAGGGCAAGATTGGGTGGCATTGACTGGGGTGTGCAGAGGGACCTGAGGGTGGTGCTGTCCTTGGGAGACCTGGGCCCTCCTCCCCTTGTGCTGGGAGCTCTGTCCCCTCCCTTCCTCCCAGTCTCACCCTTTGCCATGCTTTCTCTTCATTGCTCCCATGCCACAGTGTCATTGGTCTAAGCTTTGACTTCGTGGCCCTGAACCTGACAGGCTTCACAGCCTACAGCGTGTTCAACATTGGTCTCCTCTGGGTACCCTCCATTAAGGTATGGCACTGCCTGTCCACTGTAGCCCGGCCCAAGCTATTGGGTAGCTGGGCTGCATCTCACCCCCAAGCTTTTCCCGACCCCTCAACCAGGAGCAGTTTTTCCTCAAATACCCCAATGGAGTGAACCCTGTGGACAGTAATGATGTCTTCTTCAGTCTGCACGCAGTCGCTCTGACCCTGGTTGTCATGGTGCAGTGTTTCCTCTATGAGGTGAGAGATGAATCCGGTGCCCACCCACCTCGGGCTGCCTAGGCCAACACCCCCCACCACCTGCCCCCCACTCCTCCCATTTTACGGAAGACATAGAAACTCAGCGTCTACTCACTGAGGCAGAGATAATAGAGCTGGCCCTGTGCTGGGTACCAGGGACACCCATGAACCTGAGCCCTCAGGACCCTAGGTCTGGGGTGAGGGACACAGAGAGACGGTCATGACCCAGCAGATTGAGAGCTGAGCAGGAGGGGAGGACACAGGCGGCTTCTGGAGGCCCTAACAGGGCCAGGGAGGAGCAGGGAAGGAGGGCAGCATGGAAGTGGCATGGAGTTGTGGTCCACAGTGTAAGTGGCGTTGTGGTGGGGAAGCAGGCCAGGGTGGGGCAGCCCCAGCTGGAGGATGGAACTGTGAAGGCCAAGGGGCAATGAGAGCCACTATGAGCAAATGGGTGTGGCTGGGGCTCAGGGTCCCAGAGAGGGGAGCAGGCTCCCGAGGGGTCTGCTTGCCATGCTGAGGAAACTTCGGCCTCAGCTGTATTGCTGGAGGGCTATATTGCTGGAAGGCGTCTCAGCAGGGAAAGGCACCATTAGGGCAATTTTCAGGGGATCACCAATAGGTACGCTTTTGTCTCACTTGCCCGTGGATACACTGCTTCCTTCGGGGAGCTCCCTCTGCACCTGCAAGGTCAGCCAGGGACTGCTTGGCTCCTGCCTTCACGAACTTTCTAGGTTTTTTTACCCTTTGCTGTGAAGCTGGGTGAAGGCCTGCTTTGGGGCAAGATAGGGTGAGGGATGGGTTCCAGAGGTGATCAGGCTCCACCTGGATCATGGGATGAAGCACAGGTCTCCCGTGTGTTGCAGGCCACATTCCCAGCTCCTGGTAGCCTCCGAGAGGCACCCAGCTCTGCAGTGTGGGTATGAGAAGAAAATGAGCTCTGGAAAATCTAAGAAGGACTAAAATAGACAAGGGTGTGATTGGTACTGGGCTCTCTATGCCCCCACCCCAGCCCCTACCACCTACTCCCTTTCCTTCTCTCTGTCATCCTCAGCAAGGCAACCAGCATGTGTCCTGGCCTACCATCAGCTTCCTGGTGCTCTCATGGGTCTTCGTGCTCATCACCATGATTTTGACTGCAGTTGGGGTAATCACATGGCTGCAGTTTCTCTTCTGCTTCTCCTACATCAAGCTCGCAGTGACGCTGGTCAAGTATTTTCCGCAGGTGCCTCCAGGGCTTTCCTTACTTTTCATGTGGCCATTAGCATGGGAGGCACGACAGGGTGCAGGTTCTGCTCCCATGGGGCAGCTTATAGCTGGGGTGTGGAGATGTGAATGGAAAGTTGCAGTGAAAGTCCTGAGCCCGGCCAGAGCAGGGCCTAGCAGAAAGCTGACCGTAAGCACTGTTGCCCTTCCTTGGGGCCAGCAGTCACCTGAGGGTCTGTAGAGACTTCTCTGAGCTCCTGCACAGCTCTGAGAGTCAGGTTGTACAGGTCCCTTGTCAGTTCATCCCTGTCTTTCCTAAGGACATCAGTTCTCCCCCCCC